>APFE031197805.1:0-46686 GCA_000404065.3 Pinus taeda
TAAAACGCCATGGATGGAAAGGATCTGCGATATTTGTGAGAATAGGAGCATCGAGGATGAAAACCACTTCCTCTTAGAGTGCCCTGCATACAAACACATTAGATCTCAATTTCACAACCTTTGTTACAATACTGACCTTCCTAGCCTTTTACAATGCCAAAATTATAGTGAACTCGGGAGGCTTCTCTCCAAGCTTTTTGAGCATAGGAATAAAATCTTAAATCAAAATAAATAATTTGTCTTTAGGTCCGATAGATCATTATTTGGTCTCAGCGGACGTTAACCACCATCATCATCATCATCATCAACAAAACAAATGAAAATTATGAATAAGTGAAATAAAGAGACCAACAAAAAGAAAATCATTCATAAAAAAACCCATGAGTTGCAGTTTAATGAATTAAGCACGCACAAGATAAAGCATAGTTTCAAAGAATGCGACATCTGGTGAAAACATAACCGCTACTTTGGAACAACCTTGATCAACCCGCAAGAAAATAAAAAAAAGGTGATTCACATTCCACAAATCTTCTAAGTTCCATCGCGATGAGAAAGGCTTGGTTTATGAAATGGTGAATCGCTGGTTAAGTTTTTTGGATATCTAAATTTGTTTCAAGGGGGTGGATGAATTCGATTCGAACTCAAATGTCTAGGTGGTACTTAACAATCCGATGCATGTGATGCAGTGTTTTAACACATAGTTTGTTTCTCAAAGGTTTCTGATCCATTCTTGTGGGGGGTTTGTTTTTTTGTCGCCTTATTAGAGTTTCAAACATTAAATAAATGTTTTATCACTTCATTACAAAATTCACTCATATGGTGTATTGGTAAGCAATTTACTTTGTATTAGTGATGTTATGTTTTTAACTTTTGTGTCTCAACAATTATTATATCAAACATATTTTGGTCAAATAAGGGTTGTCATGTGTCAACCCACAATTGGTCCACATGGAAACTTGGTATTTGTCGATGTAATTAACCATTCACCTACCACATGTCACAACATTGTCATCCCATAATAAATGCCACATCAATGGGCCATATCAACTGCCACCTTGCCATGTGGCACCTCTATCGATTTTTTTACTGTTTCATAAAAACTTTAAAAGAGCATGAATTTCTCATACGACACTTGTTTGAGGTGACACAAGCGTCATTAGAAATATATCAACCATAAATACATGATGATATAGTTTTTATTTATATTTGATACAATAAAAACAATCATTTTTTATGGATTTTGCAGCAATTGGAATTGTAAAACATCATCAAATCATTAAAACATGTTTCTGATATGAATTTTTTTTAACATAACTGAAATTCTATATCAAACGAAGAAATTATCAACATAATATTGATGGGTTATCCAAGGCACCACATCCTAGTAGGTAAATATTGCATTTCATTTTTATTTACCTTCCTTGAATTTGTCTTATTAACACTACTTATTAATTTATTACATATATATCTTATGAAGAGAGACCGATCACCTCTCGTCTTCGAGAATATTATGTTTTATTACAGATTAGTGATAAGACTTTGTAGTTTCTAGGATTATCAAAGAAGATAAAACTAAGCACAAAAGATTTCCAAAAACCAATTTATTTTTTAGAAAGAACATGAAAAATTCAAGTCCATATCCATTTTCCTATTTCTAAGCTTATAGTCCATCCATGAATTTCCATCTTCCTACTATTAGATCATGAATGCAAAACCATTTTCCTTCTACAAATTTCACACTTTCCTCCCTCACTTACATTTCACCCTAACACATGAATAAAGTCATTAAGCTCACTTACAATGTTGAGTTACCTCATTTTAGTTTTCATTTCTGCCAAATAAATCTTTCTTGATAAATGAAAATCTTTCATATATGGTCGTCTATATTATTTCTTTATGCCTGTGTTATATGATGGGGGTTTCATTAATTCCCTTTGTCTAGCAATTCTTGACCCATTGACTTCAATACATTATCTAGGTTTGAGACTAAAGTTATTTTTAGTACCTTGAGGCTTTCATGCCTTAATTGCAAGTTCTCTCACCAGCGTAGAGTGGGAATACATCAATGGCCCCTATTTGTTAGATCTTCTAGGTGAGTCAACTTCAACTAATTTATTTGTACCTAGTAAGATGTACTTGGGAATCTTGACTCTCATTAATATTAATTGTGAGTAGTCTTGTGTTGGTTATTGGCATTCATTAATCGTAGGTAATCCAACAATTTCTTTCTATGTTCAACATGAAAAAAAATTATTCATATAGAAAATAATTATGCCACGATCCAGATATGAATGAAGACTATATGATTTCAACAACTTGCAATACTATTCCAATAAATTAAATTCAATTTTTTAGTTCAAAAGTAGTTCCAACAATAAGAAGACATAAAGATTCCAATTTAAGGTTTCATCCACTATTCATACAATCAAGTGATGAAGAAGCATATCAGATTCTTTCACTTCACATTCCATGATCCAATATCAACAACCAAGATCTCACGAATACATAGCATATCAACTTTTCAAGTAGGTGAAGGTATGTTGTTTTCCAATCTTTAATCATTAATTCCTTGAATGCTAAAAGACGTGTATTTGGAAAATTTCCCGTGTGACATTGATTTCCCTATTTTCAAAAGACAAAAGAACCTTTAGGTGGGGGGAGGATATTCATTACCAATATTCATTTCCATATTCCATAAACTCATACATTCTTAACCACCATGCTTCTACCAATTGAATATTGTTGCTATTTCCAGTTCTCTAGAGATGGATATGTTTTGTAACATATTCAAATTATGAGTAAGGATTGATTAATATGTATATGAATAGGTCTTTATTTTCCATAAATTCTTATGTCTTCTTTGTTTCAGCAAGAATAATTACAAAATAAAAGTGTTGTCACACAAGAACCAACACTTGAAATAGTTATGGTTGCCACACAAGAACCAACCATAAGGGCTACCATTTAGATATATTTTCAAAGGAAAGAAGAACTTTTAAAAAATTGTAAGTCTTCGAAAAGTATGTCAAGTAATAAAATTACTGGTTGAAAAATCTTCGAGTCTACAAAATATATATAATATATATATATATTATATATATATATATATTATATATATATATATATATATAATATATATATATATATATATTTTTGAAAACAACTTTATAATCAATGCAAACTTGCATGAGGACATGCAACATCTTCAGTTTGGGGGAATGTTGGGTCTCCAAATGTCATTCATTTCACCATATTTTCTTTCACTTTGCTTCATAATTTACCATATTCCGCAGCTCCATAACCATGCACAAAGACCTTCATAATTAAATAATGGTTTAGATACATTATTCTCCAATATATTTATTTCGGTATTTTAAGTAAATTTATGGTTGAATATTAGAAAAATAACATATATTCACTTATATATAAAAGTTGGATGTGTTTTCTAATGTGTCTAGTTATATTTCAATATTTCAAGTCTCAAATTCAAATTTCCTCTTCAAACTCTTGAAGATTTGAGTAATATTTGAGATTATTTATTAAGCACAATTGATGAAGAAGAATCATGGATGTTTTCATAAGCGTCTCCTATCAAAGCTAGTAGAGATTTATGAGAGGATATCAAGAGATGATAATTTCTACATGTCAAAAAATGGTTGTAACTACATGATATATTTGTGGATCTAGGAGAGATTTGTGGATCTACATTTATGAGTTATTATATTAGGTTTTGTATAAATAAGTGTCTTCTCCTTTCCAAAGGTAAGAAAAGTTTGGAATCTATCTTCATGCTTAAATGTACAGTTTTAGATGTTAAGGATTGACATTATGCTTATGATTGATGTAAGGAATACCATTGTAGTTAACTTTGATATGGTTTATGTTTGATCAATAGTTTTATCAACTTTCCACCTCTCATGCACTGTAGAATCACCACCTAATGAGCATGTGTTGCATTTAATGTTTCACTTTTTAAGATAGATTAGTTTATTTTATGATTAATTTTAGGTATTCTAATTATATGCATTGTTTACATTATTTTATGAACACTCCATTTGTGTTCTTTTGCAGGTCAAGAATTATCTCTTTCATATCATATACTCATTGCTTTTCAATTTGTTTGTTTTTAGATTCCTAGATAGTCGTGAATGATTCTTATTTGACAATGCACACATTAGTAATTTCAATTGATCTTTCACTGTATTCAAAATAAGTTTCCTTTCAATTCCATAGTTTAATAATTCAATGCTTTCTTAGTATAGGATTTGTTTCTTTCTAGATTAAATTTACTTTCAAGACATTAGAATTGATTTAATTTCCTATTGATAAGATAGATTTACTTTCATGTCACTGGAATAGATTTATTTTCATGTCAATAGAGTAGGTTTACTGTCATGTCAATTTTCATTTCAATTTCATGGATTAAGAGATTTCTTTCCAAGTTCCGAATTTAAGACTTTTGAAAAAGAAAGTGTGTGCATACTCATATGATACACGTTTCATTTTATTTCGGTCTTGCAATTTCTCTTAATAGAGTAGAATTTAATATTTGAAATTGAAATTTGATTCCTAACATATATTGTGCAAGTATACTTTGCAAGTTCACTAACCCCGGGTTTGACAATTTAATGACGAATAATTTAACTCACAATTAAATTACCCAATAATTTTTGGCATCGTTGTCAGGGAAGCATAAATAGGGTTAGGCTTTCAATCTAGAATTCTTTTTAGCTTTGATCTCATTTTTTTTAGTTGCATTCATTTTTAGATGCATAGTTAAAATTCATGTTAAAAATCATTTAGATGCATAAATTTCAACCAATTTTTTTACTATAAGATTTTTGACACTACTTCTTTTATAGACAGGAGATCTAGAATGATTACCAAGAATTTCTGGAGAGTAAGGACTACACTAAATATTGGTTCCAAATAGTGGCTAAGGCACATCGTTCTTCCTTTCATCAACAAATCTTGACACCAAATTCAAATGTACAAATGATTTCTAATATCCTTGAAAACATTGAGGTATATTTTTCAAAGTTGGATGTGAGCATACTAGATATCTTGATCCGTAAATGGCTTCATTGGAAATACTCCTACACTTGAAGAAATGAAAAAACTTTTCTTTTTCAAAAAAGAGTAGGAGAAAATCAAGGAATAAAACGAGGCTTGGTGATGTTTTTGAATTTTTGTTTCTAAGTTTTGAAGCTTGTTTTCATTTATTTTCTTCAATTTTTCATTTTTGGTGGTGTAGTAAGATCCACCTCATTCTCTAACCATTGGTGGGAAAATTTACAAGAAAATGGATGTTTTGTGAAGGAGAACATGTATTGTTTCGAGAGCAAAAATTGATGTTTGAAAGATCAATTCTTTTTACTTTGTTTTTCAAATTTCAAATGAATGAGCACAATAATCTTTATTATGTTCTCTTCTTGCGCCTGGTGCGACCTAGATGATTAGAAAGGAAAATTGGAAATGTTAGCTATGAAATTTCACAAAAAAATTATAGACCTGAAAAAAATGACTAGGTGATCTAAATTTACTATTCAATGTAAAAATATTCTTAGACTTTGATCTTCAACTCGCATTTTAAAATAACTAAATAATTATTTTTTTTTCATTTTATTATTTTAAAAAAGAAAAGAAAAAATCCTAGCTAGATTCCTTTTGAATATTTAAAAAAAATAAAAAACAATAAAACAAATAAAAACAAAAACACATTAAATTAATTTTAAATTAAAAACAAAAATAAATAAATAAAATAAACAAAACATATATAATCAAATAAACGAAACAAAACATATGAAAATTACAAAAACAATCCACAATAAACCAACAAATAAAAATAATGATTAAGAAAAACATAAAACACAATATAATATATAAAAAAAATACTAGTACAAAAATAAAAGAAATAAAACAACACATAAAACAATAAAACCAAACAATAAATAAAAACAAATAAAAATACAAACCAAAAAAAAAACAAAAAGCAAACAAACAAATAATAAAACAACGAAAGACAAATAACATAAAAAACAAAAACGACTGAATAAAGCAAACCATGCATAACAAAACAAACAAAAATTATGAATAAGTAAAATAAAGAGACCAACAAAAAGAAAATCATTCATAAAAAAACCCATGAGTTCCAGTTTAATGAATTAAGCACGCACAAGATAGAGCATAGTTTCGAAGAATGCAACATCTGGTCAAAACACAACCGCTGCTTTGGCACAACCTTGATCAACCTGCAAGAAAGAAAAAAAAGGTGATTCACACTCCACAAATATTTTAAGTTCCATCGCGATGCGAATGGCTTGGTTTATTAAATGGTGAATCGCTGGTTAAGTTCGTTGGACATCTAATTTTTTTCCGAGGGGGTGGATGAATTCGAACTGAAGTCAAATGTCTAGGTGGTGCTTAACAATCTGATGCATGTGGTGCAGTGTTTTAACACATACTCTATTTCTCTAAGGTTTCAAATCCATTCTTGTGGGGATTTGTTTTCTTGTCACCTTGTTAGAGTTTCAAACTTTAAATAAATGTTTTATCACTTCATTACATAATTCACTCATATGGTTTATTGGTAACCAATTTTTTTTTTTGTATTAGTGATGTTATGTTTTTAACTTTTGTGCTCAACAATGGTTATATCAAACATATTTTGGTCAAATAAGGGTTGTCATGTGGCAACCCACAATTTGTCCACGTTGAAACTTGCTATTTGTAGATGTAATTTCCCACTCAACTACAACATGTCACAACATTGTCATCCCATAATAAATGCCACATCAATGGGCCATATCATCTGCCACCTCTATTGATTTTTTTTACTGTCTCATTAAAAATTTAAAAGAGAATGAATTTCTCATACTACACCTGTTTTAGGTGACTCAAGTGTCATTAGAATGATATCAACCAGAAATACATGATGATATAGTTTTTACTCATATTTGAGACAATAAAAATGATCAATTTTTATGGATTTTGCAGCAAATGGAATTGTAAAACATCTTCAAATCATTAAAAACATGTTTCCAATATGAATTTTCTTTAACCTAGTTTTTGAATCACTGAAATTTGTCACTAAAATTTGATAACACTACTTATGAATTTATTACGTATATCGTATGAAGAGAGACCGATCACCTCTCGCCTTCAAGAATATTATGTTTTATTACAGATTAGTCCTAATATTTTGTAGGTTCTAGGATTATCAAAGAAGATAAATCTATGCACAATTTTTTTCCAAAAACCAATTTATTTTCTAGAAAGAACATGAAGAATTCAAGTCCATATCCATTTTCCTCTTTCTAAGTTTATAGGCCATCCATGGCTTTCCATCTTCCTACTATTAGATCATCAGTACAAAACCATTTTCCTTTTGCAAATTTCACACTTTCTGCCCTCACTTACATTTCACCCTAACCCATGAATAAAGTCATTAACCTCACTTACATTGTTGAGTTACCCCGTTTTCCTTTTCATTTCTACCAAATAAATCTTTCTTGACAAATGAAAATCTTTCATCTATGGTCCTCTATATTATTTCTTTTTGCCCGTGTTATATGATGGGGGTTTCATTAATTCCCTCCATCTAGCAATTCTTGACCCATTGACTTTAGTACATTATCTAGGTTTGAGACTAGAGTTATTTTTAGTACCTTGAGGCTTGCACGCCTTAATTGCAAGTTCTATCACCAATGAAGAGTGGGATTGCATCAATGTCCCCTATTTGTTGGATCTTCTAGGTGACTCAACTTCAACTAATTTATTTCTACCTAGTAAGATGTACTTGGGAATCTTTACTCTCATTGTCATTAATTGTGAGTAGTCTTGTGTTGGTTAATGACATTCATTAATGGTAGGTAATCCAACAATTTCATTCTATGTTCGACATCAAAAAAAATTATTCACATACAAAAGAATTATGCCATGATCCATATATGAATGAAGACTATATGATTTCAAAAACTTGCAATACTATTCCAATAAATTAAATTCAATTTTTTAGTTCAAAATTAGTTCCAACAATAAGAAGACACAAAGATTCCAATTTAAGGTTTCACCCACTATTCATATAGTCAAGTGATGAAGAAGCATATTAGACTCTTTCACTTCACATTTCATGATCCAATAGTAACAACCAATATCTCATGAATAAATAGCTTGTCAACTTTTCAAGTAGGTGAAGGTATGTTGTTTTCTAATCTTTAATCATTAATTCCTTGAATGCTAAGAGACATGTATTTGGAATATTTTCTGTGTGATATTGATTTCCCTATTTTCAAATGACAAAAGCACCTTTAGTTGGGGGGAGGATATTCATTACCAATATTCATTTCGATGTTCCATATCCTCATACATTCTTGACCAACATGCTTCTACGAATTAAATGTTGTTGCGATTTTTGCTTCTCTAGAGATGGATATGTTTTGTAATAGATTCAAAATATGAGCAAGGATTGATTAATATGTATATGAATAGGTATTAATTTTCCATAAATTCTTATGTATTATTTGTCACAACAAGAAGAAGAAAAAAATAAAAGTGTTGTCACACAAGAACACTTGAAATAGTTATGGTTGCCACACAAGAACCAACCATAAGAGCTACCATTTAGATATATTTTAGAGAAAGTAGACTTTTAAAAGATTGTAAGTCTTCGAAAAGTATCTCAAGTAACGAAGTGAGTTGTTGACAAGTCTTCGATTCTACAAAAAACAAAAAAAAGTTATTGAAAACAACTTTATAATCAATGCAAAGTTGCATGAGGACATGCAACATCTTAAGTTTGGAGGAATGTTCGGTCTCCAAATATCATTCATTTCTCCATATTTTCTTTCACTTTGCTTCATAATTTACCATATTCCGCAGTTCCATAACCATGCACTAAGACCTTCATAATTAAATAATGGTTTAGATACATTATTCTCCGGTACATTTATTTTGGTATTTTAAGTAAATTTATGGTTAAATATTAGAAAAATAACATATATTCACTTATATGTAAAAGTTGGACAAGTATTGTGATGTGTGTAGTCATATTTGAAGATTTCAGGACAATCATATTTGGCCTCTAAGTCTCAAATTCGAATTTCCTCCTCAAACTCTTTAAGATTTGAGATTATTTATTACCACAATTTGTGGAGAAGAATCATGGAAGTTTTCATAAGCATCTCCTATCAAAGCTAAGAGAGATTTATGAGAGGATATGAAGAGATGATAATTTCTACATGTCAACACATGGTTGTAACTACATGAGAGATTTGTGGATCTAGGAGAGATTTTTGGATCTACATTTATGAATTAGTTATATTAGGTTTTGTATAGATAAGTGTCATCTCCTGTCCAAAGGTGTGAAAAGTTTGGGATGTATCCTCATGCTTAAATATATAGTTTTAGATGTTAAGGATTGACACTATGCTTATGATTGATGTAATGAATACCATTTTAGTTAACCTTGATATGGTTGGTGTTTGATCAATAGTTTTCTTAACTTTCCACCTCTCATGCACCTTAGAATCACCACCTAATAAGTATGTGATGCATTTTAATGTTTCACTTTTTAAGATAGATTAGTTTCTTTTATGATTAATTTTAGGTCTTCTAATTATATGCATTTCTTACATTATTTTATGCTCACTCCATTTGTGTTCTTTTGCAAGTCAATAATCATCGCTTTCATGTCATAGACTCATTGCTTTTAAATTTGTTTGTTTTTAGATTCCTAGATAGTCGTGAATGATTCTTATTTTACAATGCACAGATTATTAATTTCAATTGATCTCTCACTATATTCAAAGTAATTTTCCTTTCAATTTCATAGTTTAATAATTCAATGCTTTCTTAGTATAGGATTTGTTGCTTTCTAGATTACATTTACCTTCAAGACATTAGAGTCGATTTAATTTCTTATTGATAAGATAGATTTACTTTCATGTCACTAGAATAGATTTATTTTCATGTCAATAGAGTAGGTTTACTTTCATGTCAATTGTCATTTCAATTTTGTAGATTAAGAGATTTCTTTCCAAGTTTTGAATTTAAGACTTTTCAAAAAGAAAGTGTGTGCATACTCATCTTATACACTTTTTGATCCAAATCGGATCCACAAAATACTGCCAAGAACTTTGACTGTGTCGAGGTGAACAAATCTCTAAATGAAATCCAAAATAGCATCAAAAACCCCTTGAACCAGTGGCAATGGCAGCCGACGCGGAACGACGAGGACCTTGGTCAAAGTGCACTGACCGAGGCCCATGGAGACTGCACAGGAGGTCAAAACAGCCCCTGGGAGCCCCGCATCGGAAAAAGGAGGCAACTTTTGATGCATGATTGCTAGGAAAATAGGGCCAAAGTGGAAAGCCTCCAACACCTAGTCGCATGGAGGAACCGGAGGACCGCGGGTGCACAAAGGTAAAAAGCGCCAATGTACGATGGTGGGACCCATGGCCTGGGAACCGGTGGTTTTATCGGGATGCCCTTGAACGGTAAGAGGTTTTGGAGAAAGTGGAGTGATCACAATCAACGATCAATGAGTGGCAGCGGAGGTGAGAGAAAAACTGCCGTGATCGCGTGTTAATGATCAAGCAAGTCAACTGCGCTTGACGTGCGTATGACGTTGGATCTAGAGGAGCCCAGATCGGATGGCTGAGATTGTGCCCGATGGAAAGAAGCGAAACCAATAGGGAAATAAGATGTGATTTAAAGAAGATTTGGAATCCGTTGACCACCACGGTGGAGAAAGAATGTATCCACGACAGAACGGAAGAAATGAGCCGATGAAGCATGTTGGCACTAGTAGGATGGGGAAACATGGCACTCCCTGAGCGCTCATGCTGACACCGAACAGGGAACGCCAAGTACAGCTGCAGGAGGCGAATCAACGCAGGCAGAAGAGGAACCGAACAGGCACAAGATCGACTGGTTAAAGCCATGAATAGAGAGACAGTCAAGAGAGAGAAAAAAGATACAGAAAAGAGTCCAAGCAACCAGAAAGATAGTGAACAGTGAACCCCGAGAGGAGGACTGAACCCAGAGAGCAGTAAAGCAAAGTAGAAGAGGCAGAGGGCTGAGTTGACCATAGGCAGCATCGAGCACCAGAGAGCTTGAAGATTCAAGCCTTCCCACAGAGGGATCTATCTGGATTGAGCATCATAGTTGGCTCTTTCCATTGTAGACCCAAGGTCACAGAGTTGGTAGGAAGAACAAGAGTTTGTGTACTCTGAGAGGCTTGGGGAATCCAAGGACCACCTTACCAAGCAATTTCTACTTCAGGGGAACTCATATTGAGTCCCTGCATTTTTAATTCTCTGCTTAAAGACATAATAAAAGAAGGCCACCATTGAAGCTGGACTGGAGATGAAGCCCTGGAGAATAGGGTGAACTCCTTATTAAAACCTGTTTGTGTCTTTGCGTTGCTTACTGTATCTCTCTACTGTCTTTCCATTGTAAATGTCTATGTATTGGCAATCTGATCGATCCATTGTTTCAATAACATAGAACACACACCAGCACATGAGTCTGTAATACCTTTTGTTTAATAAATCTTCAAGTGAGGTCACTCATAGGGTGACATTCAGATCAAGTGGTATCAGAGCTCCAGGCTGAAAGGTTAGACAAGCTTGTGTTGGTTTAGCTATGGATGCTCACTAGATCAAATCTCAAATTAGGAGAAGGAGAGTTGGTAGAAACTAATCCTAAGATTGGGAGAGTCTATTCTCAAAAGACAATGTCAGAAGAAGGCTCTATAGGACCAGACCCCCAGTTCATAGAAAGTTTCCTAGCTATGAAGTCTATGGTAGAAGAAATGTACAAGCACTTTAGATAACATAAGGATGAAGATTCATTAGGTTCTAAACAAGAAAAAGAAGAAGATGAGTCTCATTCCCATGACCACTCCAAAGAAAAGGGGAAAGAAGAAAGCTTTCCTACACCTCCTAATAGCCCTGTGCACAATAAGAAAGCATCTTTGGTTAAGTTAGATGTTAAATTTGATTTGCCTATATATGATGGAGAGCTAAATGTTGAAAAGTTGGACAATTGGATTAGACAAATTGATGTGTATTGCAGCGTACACAACATAGACTCAGACAAGAGTAAGATTCAGCTGGCAAGCCTACGCCTAGGAGGCATTGCCTTGGTTTGGTGGGAAGGTAGAACCCAAGCTGATATGAAAAGACATGACAAGGCCATCTCTATTTGAAGTGAATTTGTTTCTGCAATCAAAAAGCAGTTCTATCCATTGGCCTACATGTAACAAGCCGTAATGAGTTGGTAAACTCTTCGGCAGTTGAAAGGGAAAAGTGTACAAGGGTATACTCAAGAGTTCAGAAAGAGAGCACTGATGTTGGGTATCTCATTAGACTCACCAGAGACTCTTTTGAAGTACATTGGTGGTCTACACAGATATATGAGGCATACCATCCTCATGTTTAATCCCACTAGTATAGATGAGGTCTCTGTATAAGCTACTCATGTAGAAGCTAGAGGAAAGAATGGAAATCCAGAAGTTGGGGGACCATCCCAACCCACTGCAAGCAAGAGCAAGGAGAAAAAGAAGCAGAAGTGGAAAGCAAGGAAGGTTAACACTGCACAAAAAGGCAAAGCTTCATGCACTCACTGTAAAAAGGAGGGGCATGATGATGAGCATTGTTGGATTCTACATCCAAAGTTGAGACCTAAGAAGTCCGAGGGCAAGAAGAAGAAGACTGTTGTAGCTATTCAGAAAGATTTGGGGTCAGACTCGGGAGATGAAACAATCATAGCAGCCATAGGTATAAAAGGTTGTCCACTTTAGAGAATGCTGAAATCAAGAAGCAGGTGTAGGAGTTACTTGAGAAAGGGTTCATCAGGCCTAGCACATCACCATCTGGGTCACCAATCGTTTTGGTGAGAAATAAAGATGGCTCGTGGAGAATAAGCATTGATTACTGAGCACTAAATAAGATAACCATCAAAAATCGTTATCCCCTTCCTCGCATAGATGATCTTTTAGATCAATTAAAGGAAGTTGTTTATTTCACCAAGCTGTATTTGCACAGTGGATACCATCAGGTTAGAGTTACAGAGCAAGATGCATGGAAGACTGCTTTCGAAATAATGCAGGGATTGTATGAATGGCTAGTTATGCCTTTTGGCTTCACCAATGCCCCTGCTACTTTTATGAGATTCATGAGTGATGTACTCAGACCTTTTCTTGATGATCTTGTTATCGTGTATTTGGATGGCATTCTGATTTTTAGTAAAACGTGGGAAGAAAATTTAAAGCATGTTAAGGAGACATTAGATGTTTTGAAAAGAGAAAAACTTTATGTTAAACTCTCTAAATGTGAATTTGGAAAAACCTTTCTAAATTATTTGGTTCATGTAGTAGGGGGAGGTGAATTGAAAATAGATCCCTCTAAAGTGGCAATCATCATAAACTGGTCTAAACCCAAGTGTGCTACAGAAGTGAGAAGCTTCTTAGGAGCAGCACAATATTGGAGGAAGTTCAATTCAAATTTTTCCTCAATTGCAGCTCCCCTACATGCTTTGACAGGGTTGAACAAGGTGTTTCAATGGGGCGGCAAACAACAGAAAGCCTTCGACACCTTGAAATAAAATATTAGTACAACACGTGTACGAGCACTGCCAGATCTACGAAGACCATTCGAGATCCAAACTGATGCCAGTGACTATGCCATGGTGCTGACACAACACGGTAAACCCATATGTTATCATTCTGAGACTTTAAATCCTGCAGTAGTTAACTATCCTACCTATGATAAAGAATTGTATGCACTAGTTCAGAGTGTGAAAAAGTGGAAACATTACTTAATGTGCAAGGAGATAGTAATACACGCTGATCATCAGCCACTTCAATACCTACACTCCCAAACTAAGTTGCAACAATCAAGACATTACAGTTGGATGGGTTTTCTACAACAGTTTCATTTAGTCATCAGATATAAAAAGGGCATACATAACAAGGTTGCAAATATGTTATCTAGACCCATTATAAATGCATCTACCATACTTAACCATAATTCTGTGCTGCATGAAAGCTACATAGAACAGTATGCTCAGGACATGGATTTTAAAGATGTGTATGCAACTTTGAGTCAAGGTAGAAGAGTGGAAGAATTGGACTATCATGTGAAGGACTGACTCTTATATCATTGTGGGAAACTCTGCATCCCACAAACTGAGAGAGTAAAGATAATTAGGGAAGCACACACTTCTCTGGTATCAGGACACTTCAGGGTAAGTAAAACAGTTGCACAGTTGTAAAGGTTCTACTATTCGCCGAAAATGAATGAGACAGTTTCTAGATATGTAAAGGGTTGTGCTACGTGTGCTAAAAGCAAGCCCAGCAATAGGAAACTAGGCTTGTACACTCCCTTGCCAGTTCCCTCTCACCCTTGGGAAAGCATTTCCATGGATTTTGTTGGAGGACTGCCTAAATCTAGGAAAGGTCATGATTATCTATGTGTGGTTGTGGATAGGTTCAGCAAGATGTGTATTTAAATACCTTGTAGTAAATAGATTACAACTGAACAAACTGTAAAATTATTCTTTGAACATGTATGGGTTCATTTTGGATTACCCACTTCTACTGTATTTGATCGAGACACCTGATTTGTGGGGAAGTTTTGGTCAAGTCTGTGGGAACTAATGGACACCAAGTTGAAGAAAAGCACAACTTTTCATCCACAAACAGATGGCCAGATAAAAGTAGTTAACAGGACAGTGATCCAGCTACTGAGAGGATATTGTAGTAAACATCCTAAGCTTTGGGATGAGCACTTGTGCTATCTGCAGCATGCTTACAATAGAGCCAAACACTCCTCTACACAGAGATCTCCTTTTGAGACATGTTTTGGTTTCATACCAAGGTCTCCTTTGGATTTTGTCTTTGGTAAAGATACCATGGTTGATGGACACAGTGATGTGGGCAAGGAAACTAGGTTCACTGAACAGATCCAGGAGATCCACCAGGCAGTACAGGAACAGCTGGAAAAGAGCCAGGCCAAGTACAAGACTAGGCATACTAAGCATCGGATGGAGCATAGTTTTCAAGTTGGAGACCAAGTCTGGCTGTATATCAGCAAGGACAGAATGCAAGGTGAAGGTAAAAAACTAAAACCTATCAGGTATGGACCCTTCAGGATACTTGAGAGGATTGGTGAGAATGCTTTTCACCTTGATCTGTCAGCTTACATGCACATCTATTTAGTCGTGAACGTAGATTGCTTGAGGTTGTTTGAGCCTTCAATGATTGAGGACCCTGAAGAGCAGAGTCAATTACCTTCTGTTGATGACATTCTACCTGAATATCTTAACGAGTTGCAGGAAGACACAATGCTGGACAGGAAGGTGAGGACAACACGCAGTGGATGGGTAGAATACCTCAGGATTCGACTTAAAGGTTCGAAGCTGAGCAATGCGAAGTGGATTGAGATCAGACAAGTGAGACAATAGTTTCCTCACTTAGTCGATGCTTGAAGAAAAACCAACTTTTGGCGGTCCAAAAGTTTTTTCAGTAGGGAGGCCGTGATCCAAATCGGATCCACAAAAGACTATCAAGAACTTTGACTTTGTCGAGGTGAACAAATCTCTAAATGAAATCCAAAATAGCATTAAAAACCACCTAAACCAATGGCCATGGCAGCCGGCGCGGAACGACGAGGACCTCAGTCAAAGCGCACTGACCAAGGCCCATGGAGACTGTGCAGGAGGTCAAAACAACCCCTGGGAGCCCCAGATCAGAAAAAGGAGGCAATTTTTGATGCGCGATTAGCACTTCGCTAGGCAAATAGGGCCAAAGTGGAAAGCCTCTAGCGGAAAAAGGTAAAAAGCACCAATGTACGACGGTGGGACCCACAGCCTGCAAACCGGCGGTTTGATCGGGATGCCCTTAAACAGTAAGAGGTTTTGGAGAAAGCGGAGCGATCACAATCAATGATCAGCACATGGTAGCGGAGGTGAGAGAAAAATCGTCATGATCGCACATTAACGATTGAGCAAGTCAATCGCGCTCATCATGTATATGACGTTGGATCTGGAGGAGCCCAAATGAGACGGCTAAGATTGCGCCCGATGGAAAGAAGTAGAACTGACAGGGAAATAAGCTGCGATTTAAAGAAGATTTGGAATTTGTTGACCGCCACGGTGGAGAAAGAACGTATCCATGACAAAACCAAAGAAATGAGCCCACAAAGCATGCTGGCACCAGTAGGATGGGGACACATGGCACTCCCTGAGCACTCATGCTGACGCCGAATAGGGAACGCCAAGCACAACTGTACGAGGCAAATCAAGGAAGGTGGAAGAGGAACCGAACAGGCATAGGATCGACTGGTTAAAGCCATGAACAGAGAGACAGTGGAGAGAGAGAAAAAAGATACAGAAAAGAGTCCAAGCAACCAGAAAGATAGTGAACAGTGAACCCCGAGAGGAGGACTAAACCCAAAGAACAGTAAAGCTGAGTAGAAGAGATAGAGGGCCAAGCTAACCATAGGCAGCATCGAGCACTAGAGAGATTGAAGATTCAAGCCTTCCCACAGAGGGATCTGTCTAGATTGAGCATCACAGTTGGCTCTTTCCACTGTAGACCCAAGGTCACAGAGCTGGTAGGAAGAATAAGATTCTCTGTACTCTGAGTGGCTTGGGGAATCCAAGGACCACCTTACCAAGCAATTTCTGCTTCAAGGGAACTCATATTGAGTCCTTGCATTTGCAATTCTCTGCTTAAAGACACAATAAAACAAGGCCACGACTGAAGCTAGACCGAAGACATAGCCCTGGAGAATAGGGTGAACTCCTTATTAAAACCTGTTTGTGTCTTTGTGTTGCTTGCTGTATCTCTCTACTGTCTTTCCATTGTAAATGTCTGTGTATTGGCAATCTGATCGATCCATTGTTTCAATAACATAGAACACACACCAGCACATGAGTCTATAATACCTTTTGTTTAATAAATCTTCAACTTAGGTCACTCATAGAGTGACATTCAAATCACTTTTGATGAATAGGTTTTATTTCGGTCTTGCAATTTCTCTTAATAGAGTAGAATTTCATTTTTGAAATTGAAATTTGATTCCTAACATATATTGTGCAAGTATACTTTGCAAGTTCATGAACCTCGGGTTTGACAATTTAATGACAAGTAATTTAACTCACAATTAAATTACCCTATAATTTTTGGCACTATTGTTGGGGAAGTATAAATAGGGTTAGGCTTTCAATCTAGAATTCTTTTTTAGCTTTTATCTCATTTTTTTAGTTGCATTCATTTTTATATGCATAGTTAAAATTCATGTTAAAAATAATTTAGATGCATAAATTTCAATCATTTTGTTTACTATAAGAGTTTTGACACTACTCCATTTCTAGACAGGATATCTAGAATGATGACCAATAATTTCTTGGAGTGTAAGGACTACATTGAATATTGGTTATATTTAAAATCCATTGTATTAGTGATGTTATGTTTTTAACTTTTGTGTCTCAACAATTGTTATATCAAACATATTTTGGTCAAATAAGGGTTGTCATGTGGCAACCCACAATTGGTCCACATGAAAACTTGCTATTTGTCGATGTAATTTCCCACTCTGCTACCACATGTCACAATATTATCATCCCATAATAAATGCCACATCAATCGGTCATATCAACTACCACATCAACACTTTCATGTAGCACTTCTATTGATGTTTTTTACTGTTTCATAAAAACTTTAAAAGAGCACTAATTTCTCATACGATGCCCGTTTGAGGTGAATCAAGCGTCATTAGAAAGATATCAATGAGAAATACATGATGATATATTTTTTATTCATATTTGAGACAATAAAAATGATCATTTTTTATGGATTTGGTAGCAATTGAAATTTTAAAACATCATCAAATCATTAAAAACATGTTTCCTATATGAATTTTCTTTAACATGGTTTTTGAATCATTGAAATTCAATATTAAATGAAGAAATTATGGTGGGACCATGGGGTGTGAAACCTTAAGTACTCACACTTACAATATGCAATTATATTTAAAATCTTATTAATATAACTCTGAAGGCCTATGCCTTATCAAATCATTTCCAATAATGTGACCTTGTGCTCAAAACCGAAGGCTTAAGTTACAATCAAAAACTCATTGACGAAAATTAGACTTAGGGTTTTGTGATTTTCGATGTTGGTACTCATTGCTGCTCCGGTGAGGCTATGGGGGTAGGGTCTCGTCCTTGTGCCTCTGCTCTATTCTCTAGTTTCAAGAATGCAAAATAGCTTGTGGCTTCGGCCCTCCGGTGGATATGTTTCTCCTTGCAGCTTTTAACCTCGCATTGGGTAACCTTTTTACTTTTGTCGTGGCTTTGACCTTGATGCTTTCAAGCCGTTTTGCAATTTCATGTATCCATTGGTTAATGTATTTTCTTGGGTCGGTGTTCTGACAGGTTCTTGGTCCCTTCTCCAAGCAACTCGTCCTCTACACGATTGGTAAGTTTGTTGTCTCATTTTTGCTTTCAATTCTTTTCAAGTTTCCTCTAACCCTTCTGTTCCTTCCTTGCAGGGCTTCCTTTTAGAGTTAGCTTCTATAATGCCACTATCTGCATCGGTTGTTTGTCCCTTCTCTCGGCTTTTGACCCTACTATGCCATAAAACCTTGGTACTGAGAGAGTGACTTCACCTTCGCTGTGATGCAAGCTTGCTCGACTTCTCCAAGGTAAGTTATTCAATTTAATGTTGTTCAATTTAATATTTGTGCAGCTTTGCTATCGTTTTCAATTTCTCTGGCCATTGATCTAATTCTCTGTGTTTGTGCTTTTGCAGGTGCTGTAGCGTATATAGTCTCCAGATACACCTAGCTTCTTCAGCAACCCCGTGTGGACAGGGTAGGGTCTTACCCTTTCATTTTTCTCTATTTTGAATTGATGTTGGTTGTGAGCTTCAAAAGTTAAGAACCCAGATGGGTTTTCGGCCTCCTTTGCTCTAGCTTGATGTAATTTAAATTTTGTTAAAACCCTTACAATTTTTTGGTATTTAGGCCTCTTTCATCTTACTGTTAGCCTAAATAGGCTTTTTTCATATCATGGTTTCTATTGTTCCTGAGACTATGAGGAAATAAAAATATATACGGCTATTTAATTTGTAATTTGTAAATGATATTGGTACCTGTACTTGCTTTCCTCATTCGTCGTTCAATTTATTTTGACTGTATTTGGTCCTCACTTCTTGGTATGTAACAACTTATTTGTCAATCTTGTTTCAACATCTAGATGGTTTCAGTTCCCTCTAAACTATCATCTTAAATATAGAATGTCTCACACAGGGAAGAAGACAACCTTTATTTTAAAGTATAAAAGTAACCATTACACACTTGCTTGCTCACAAAGAAACTTATCTTCCAAACTTCTCTCTCCCTCTCGATGGCAAACCCTCACTTGGTGGTCTGGCTCGGTTTTAATACCTTGTCTGTAGCTCCATATAGTTGAGAAATTTTCATTTAGATTTCTGAAACTAATTAACTAATTAAACTAACCCTACTAACTAATTATTCCTAATTTATTCTTTAACTTTGGAAAACAAAAATTACAAGGTTGTGTTGGCCTGACCTTCAGCCTTCAAGGTAAAAATAAAAATTAAAATGTTCTCATGACCAATCAAGGATAATGCTCAGCTACATCTGTAGCCCTTCAATTGGATGCCTGTGCATCAGGGTCCTAGTGTAAATTAATCTCATGGCTCCTACCCATGAGCTCTTCGATAGAGTACTCAACACCTTGAATTTGAGTAGCATCTAACCAAGAACTATCCTCAATAGGATGGTTTTTCCACTTCACCAGATATTGCAAATATTATTTTTTTTCACATCTTCCTAGCTATCTGCGTGTCCAGAATCTTTTCTATCTCCAAAGGCTGTGCTAAAGACATCTTCTTAATGCATAATTCTTCCTCGTCCTGGGTGTCTCGTGTTCGTCTTTTCAAACTATCTTCCACATCAACAACAACATATGGGTATAGATCTGCCACATTAAAAATGGGTGATATTCTGATTCCTAGAGGTAACTGCAACTCATAAGCATTGGCAGAAAACTTCTGGAGGATTTTACAATGTCCAATTTTCTTCATCTTCAGCTTGTTGTGCTCTCCTCTAGGAAACCTTTGTTTGCATAACTGTACGAGTACAAGGTCTCCTACCTCTAACTGTACCTCCCATCTTTTCAAATCTTCTTTCTGCTTATATTTTTGGCTACTATCTTGTAGCTTCTGTTTAACCTGCTCATGAAGATCGTTGATTGCTTTTGTGAAATCTTCGCCATCAACATTTCTATGCTCCAACTATCCCAAGTCCCTCAACTCAAATATCCCATGTGGTTGTATTCCATAAAGGATTTCGAAAGGGCTTCTACCTATACTTCTGTTGGGCGAGTCATTATAGGAAAACTCCACCTGTGCAAGCACACAATCCCACTATTTGGAATTCTCACCAACTAGAATCCTCAGTAAATTCCCTAGGCTCTAGTTCACAACTTCAATTTTATGATCTGTCTGTGGGTCATAAGCTAAGCCGAAATTAAGATTGGTGTCTAACTTCTTCCACAATGTTCACCATAAATGGCCTGTGAACTTCACATCCCTCTCTGAGATAATGGATTTCGGCAATCCATGTAATCTAACTATTTCTGAGAAGAACATGTGTGCTACATGTGTGGCATCACTTGTCTTCTAGCATGGAATGAAATGCACCATCTTGGTGAAACGATCCACCACCACCATGATGGAATCTTAACCCTATTGTGTCTTTGACAGATCCAAAACAAAGTTGAAACTGACTGAGTCCCAAGGTCTGCTTGGAATAGGTAAGGGTGTATACAACCTTGTGTTTTGACTGCGTCCTTTTGCATGCTGACAAATCTTACATCTAGTTACAAATCTTTGTACATGCCTTTGCATCCTCGGCCAATAGTAGAAATGACTCAGATGTTCCAAAGTCTTATCGATGCCAAAATGTCTAGCCAAACGACCACTGTATTTTTCCTTAATCAAGTTCTCCCACATAGAACACTCTGAAACACATAACTATCTTCCTTTGAACAACAATCCCTCCTAGAAGTTATATTCCAACCATGGGCTATTGTCCCTCAATAGTGGATTTTGGCAAGCTTCATAAGCTTCCTTAAAATCTATATTCATCCCGTACAAATCCGTAAGGTGCTCGAATCCCAATACTTGTATTGTGCTCTCTTGCAAGATCAAACTTCTTCTTCTTAATGCATCTACCACATTATTAGATTGACCGTTGATGTGTTTCAAAACAAATTTGAAGCTCTACAAATACTCCACCCATTTTGCATGCTTATGATTCAGCTTGTGCTATTGCATAATGTACTATAGCACTAAATTGTTTGAAAACAAGACAAATTCATTAGTTAATAAATAATGTCGCCAATGCTTCAGTGCCTGGACTACTGCATAAACTTCCTTATCATAAGATGTGTACTTCTGCCTGCTCTCATTCAGCGTTTCACTAAAATATGCTATCGGCTTATCTTCTTGACTGAGCACTGCACCAATGGCTATCCCACTAGCATAACAACGAACTTGAAAATTTTTGTTAAAATCTGGTAGCTTCAAGACTGGCTGTTCAGTAATCGTTTTCTTCAAAAGTTGAAAGCTCTTTTCAGCAGATTTTGTCCAATAAAAAGGTTGATTTTCCTTCTTAATGGTATCCACCATAGGTGCACAAATACCACTGAAATTTTTAATAAATTTCTTATAGAAACTCACCAATTCATGAAAAATTCACACCTCAAACGTACCTTTAGGATAAGGCTAGCTAACTATAGTTGCAATATTCTCTAGGTAAATATTCAATTCATTTTCAAAGATTATAAATCCTAGATAAATCAGTTCTTTCTTGAGAAATGAACACTTTTTAAGATTTATCAACAATTTCTTTTGCTGTAATTTTTCTAGTACATACCTGACATGTCAAAACTTCTCCTCCCTAGTCTTGCTGAATATAAGTATATCATCTAGATATATGATCACAAATTTGCCTATGGATTCCTTCAACATCTCATTCATCAAGTGCATGAATGTGCTCGGAGCATTACTTAGCCCAAATGGCATAACTGGCCATTCATACAAGCCTTCATTGGTCTTGAAAGCCATCTTCCACTCATCACCTTCTCTGATTCGGATCTGGTGATAACCTCTCCTCAGATCTATCTTTGAAAAGTATGCTACCCTGCTTAAACAATCCATCATATCATCCATTCAAGGTAAAGGAAATTGATACCTGATGGTGATTTTATTGATCACTCGGGAATCAATACACATTCGCCATTCTCCTCCTTTCTTGTGGGCTAAAATAGTCAGAACCACACAAGGGCTCAAACTTTCTCAAATCAATCCCTTATCCAATAAATCCTTTACCTGTTTTCTAATTTCCTCGTTATCCTTTGGACTCATCCGGTAAGTAGCCTTGTTTGGTAAACTGGCTCTCGGAATGAAATCAATGCGGTGACTGATGCTCTGCTTGGGTGGCAACTTATTAGGTAGATCATCTACCACAATATCACTGAATTCCTGCAACATCTCCTGTATCTTCACAGGTAGATTAGTAATTTTGGTATGCAGCAATACCACTCTTGGTCTTCGCACGATGGCATAGTTCACCTCATTACTTCCAGCCTATCACAAAAATTCCTTTCTACCTATCAATAAGGTCTTAGTTCCGCTAGCTTCGGTATCTTTTCCTTCCTTCATGGGCACGAGTGTATGCTTCACTCCATCTTTAAAAAAATTGTAGCAATTATTTTCCCCATCAAGGACGACCTTTCTATCATATTGCCACAGTCTATGTAGCAGAATATGGCATACATCCATAGGCATAATATCACACATCACACTATCCTTATACTTCCCAATGTCGAACTCCACCTCACACTGCTCATCAACCAGCAAGTGGTGTCCTTTCTGTAGCCAAGACACCTTATATGGTGTTGGGTGTTTCAACCTCTTCAACCCCAACTTTTCCACCATCTCAGTGGCTACCAAGTTATCGGTGCTTCCGCTATTAATAATCAACTTGAAGCATTTTCCATGTGACTTGCACACAGTACAGAATAATGCTTTCCGATATGTCGTGTCAGTCACTTCCTTAGCTAGTTTTAGAAGAACCTTATTTAACACCAAGGCTTCACATGTTTCAGGGGCAACCTCCACCTCTTGTGGTAGTGCCTCTGCTACTTCAGGTTGAGCAACATATGCTCCCCTCTATCTAGCTTGTTCATTTTCATGACATTCAAAAGACCTGTGCCCCTCATTTGTGACACTTGTAACATTGATAGGCATTTTCTCTGCCTCTGTCGTTACCCCTTCCTTGTTGGTATGACCTTCCTCCTCTAGTGTTACCTTCCCTTTCAGTATGTCTCGAATTCTTTGAACTGTTGCTCTCATTGCCATTGGCAGTCCTACCTCTACCAAAGGATTGTCCTTTTCCTCTATTGGAACCACGTCCTCTCTTTGTCTTCTGCTTCCTGGTAATCTTTTCTTCCACCCTCAAAGCACATTGATATGCCTCCTCAATAGTTCTAGGAGAAGGAATGTTGATTTTGTTTAGGATTTCCATCCACAGACCATTCACAAACCTTGTTGTCTTTTTAGGGGTATCTTCAACATATCCCAACCTTAGGTTCACTTTATAAAATTCTTCAGTGTATTCTCTTACAGTCATCATTCTCTGTCTTAAATTCTGCACCTCTCTGTAAAGGGAAATTTGATAATCTTTAGGAAGATATTTACTCCTCCTCTTTGCAATCATCCTGTCCCATTTCTTGATCAAGGTCTTGCTTAATCTTCATCTACGTGCACATTGTCCCACCACAGTGCTACATGTCCTTTTAATTTGGTGACGGTAAACCTGATCTTCTTATCTTCACTGATTTCTTCATATTCAAAATATTTATCTAGTTCACTTATCCAGTCCGACAATGCCTCTATGGACAAACTACCATCATAATTAGAAAGCTCCAGTTTTGGCTTGCTATTAGCCAGCAAAAATAATCTCAACAATTTAATCTCTAGTCCCTCTTCATCTGACCCATCCGTCATGGCTGCGTTTTCTTCCTCACTGTCATACCCACCTTTCGAATCTTTGTGCCTTCCTGCTTCCACTACTTCCAAATGTGCAATCAACGTCCTGATCTCTTCTCATAGCCCTTCATATGCTACTCTTCTAATGGCTCTACCTCGACCTCTTCTACCTACCTCCATCTTTACTGAGAAAAAGGATCAAACCTGCTTTGATACCATAATTGGTGGGACTGTGGGGTGTGAAACCTTAAGTACTTGCACATATAACATGCAATTGTATTTAAAAGCTTATTAATATAACTCCGAAGGCCTAAGCCTTATCAAATCATTTCCAATGTGACCTTGCGCTCAGAACCAAAGGCTTAAGTTACAATTCAAAAATTCATTGACGAAAATTAGACTTAGGGTTCTGTGATTTTTGATGGTGGTATTCGTTGCCACTCCGGTGAGGATATGGGGGTAGGGTTTCATCCTTGCGCGTCTACTCTATTCTCTAGTTTCAAGAATGAAAAATAGCTTGTGGCTTTGGCCCTCTGGTGGCTACATTTATCCTTTCAATCTTTAACCTTGCATTGGGTAACTATTTTACTTCTGTCGTGGCTTTGACCTTACTACTTTCAAGCCATTCTGCAATTTCATGTATCCGCTGGTTAATTTATTTTCTTGGATTGATACTCTAACAGGTTCTTAGTCCCTTCTGCAAGCAATTCCACCTCTACATGACTGGTAAGTTTTCTGTCTGATTTTTGCTTTCAATTCTTTTCGAGTTTCCTCTAACCCTTCTGCTCCTTCCTCGCAAGGCTTCCTTTTAGAGCTAGCTTCTATAATTCCACTACCTGTGTGGGTTGTTTTCCCTTTCTTCCAGCTTCTAACCCTACTATGCCATACAACCTTGATACTGAGAGAGTGACTTCACCTTCGCTATGATGTGAGCTTGCTCAGCTCCTCCAAGGTAAGTTGTTCAATTTAATGATGTTCAATTTAATCTTCATGCAGCTTTGCTATCGTTTTCAGTTTCTCTAGTCGTGGATCTAATTCTCTGTCTTTGTTCTTTTGCAGGTGCTATAGCGTAGATAACCTCCACTTGCCACTAGATTCTTCAGCAACCCTGTGAGATAGGGTAGGGTCTTACGTTTTTTCTTTTCTCTGTTTTGAATTGATATTGGTTGTTCTGTGCTATTTTTGAGCTTCACCAGTTAAGAACCCATATGGTTTTTGGCCTCCCTTGCTCTGGCTTGATGTAATTTAAATTTTGTTAAAACCCTTACATGGTTTGGTATTTAGGCCTCTTTCATCTTGTTGTTAGCTTGAATAGGCTGTTCGCTTATCATGGTTTGTATTGTTCCTGAGACTATGAGGAAATAAAAAGTATATATGGCTATTTAATTTGTAATTTGTAAATGATATTGTTACCTGTGATTGCTTTCCTCATTTATCATTAAATTTATTTTGACTGTATTTGGTCCTTGCTTTTGGGTCTGTAACAACTTATTTGTCAATCTTGTTTCAACATCTAGACAGTTTCAACTCCCTCTAAACTATCATATCTTAAATATAAAATGTCTCGCACAGAGAAGAAAACAACTTTTATTTTAAAGTATAAAAGTAACCATTACACACTTGCTTGCTCACAAAGAAATTTATCTTCCTGACTTCTCTCTCCCTCTGGATGGCAGACCCTCACTTGGTGATCTGGCTCAGTTTTAATACCTTGCCTGTAACACCATACAGTTGAGAAACTATCATTTAGTTTTCTAGAACTAATTAACTAATTAAACTAACCCTACTAACTAATTATTCCTAATTTATTCTTTAACTTTGGAAAACAAAAATTACAAGGTTGTGTTAGCCTGACCTTCAGCCTTCAAGGAAAAAATAAAAATCAAAATGTTCTCATGACCAATCAAGGATAAGAAATGCTCAACTACAGCTATAGCCCTTCAATTGGATGCTGCTGCATCAAATTATCAACAGAATATTGGTGGGTTATCCATGGTACCACATCCTAGTAGGTAAATATTGCATTTCATTTTTATTTACCTTCCTTGAATTTGTCTTATTAACACTACTTATGAATTTATTATGTATATATCGTATGAAGAGAGACCGATCACCTCTCGCCTTTGAGAATATTATGTTTTATTACAGATTAGTGCTAAGATTTTGTAGGTTCTAGGATTATCAAAGAAGATAAATCTAGGCACAAATGGTTTCCAAAAACCAATTTATTTTTTATAAAGAACATGAAGAATTCAAGTCCATATCCATTTTCCTCTTTCTAAGCTTATAGTCCATCCATGAATTTCCATCTTCCTACTATTAGATCATCATTGCAAAACCATTTTCCTTTTGTAAATTTCACACTTTCCTCCCTCACTTACATTTCACACTAACCCATGAATAAAGCCATTAAGCTCACTTACAATGTTGGGTTACTCCGTTTTCCTTTTCATTTCTGCCAAATAAATATTTCTTGATAAATGCAAATCTTTCATCTATGGTCCTCTATATTATTTCTTTATGCCTATGTTATATGATGGGGGTTTCATTAATCCCCCCCCGCCACCCCCCCCAAAACAATTCTTGACCCATTGACTTTAGTAAATTATCTAGGTTTGAGACTAGAGTTATTTTCAGTAACTTGAGGGTTGCATGCCTTTATTGCAAGTTCTCTCACCAATGAAGAGTGGGAATACATCAATGTCCCCTATTTGTTAGATATTCTAGGTGGTTCAACTTCAACTAATATATTTCTACCTAGCAAGATGTACTTGGGAATATTGACTCTCATTGACATTAATTGTGAGTAATCTTGTGTTGGTTAATGACATTCATTAATGGTAGGTAATCCAACATTTTCTTTCTATGTTCAACATCAAAAAAATTTATTCACATAGAAAAGAATTATGCCACGATCCAGATATGAATGAAGACTATCTGATTTCAACAACTTTCAATACTATTCCAATAAATTAAATTCAATTTTTTAGCTCATAAGTAGTTCCGACAATAAGAAGACACAAAGATTCCAATTTAAGGTTTCATCCACTATTCATAGAGTCAAGTGATGAAGAAGCATATTAGATTCTTTCACTTCACATTCCATGATCCAATAGTAACAACCAAGATCTCATGAATACATAGCTTATCAACTTTTCAAGTAGGTGAAGGTATGTTGTTTTCTAATATTTAATCATTAATTCCTTGAATGTTAAAAGACATGCATTTGGAAAATTTCCGTTGTGACATTGATTTCCGTATTTTCAAATGAAAAAAGAACATTTAGTTGGGGGGAGGATATTCATTACTAATATTCATTTCCATATTCTATAACCTCATACATTCTTGACCAACATGCTTCTACCAATTGAATGTTGTTGCTATTTTTGGTTCTCTAGTGATGGATATGTTTTGTAACAGATTCAAATTATGAGCAAGGATTGATTAATATGTATATGAATAGGTCTTAATTTTCCATAAATTATTATGTATTCTTCGTTGCAACAAGAAGAAGAACAAAATAAAAGTGTTGTCACACAAGAACCAACACTTGAAATAGTTATGGTTGCCACACAAGAACCATCCATAAGATCTACCATTTAGATATATTTTAGAGAAAGAATACTTTTTAAAAAGTGTAATTCTTCGAAAAGTATCTCACGTAACAAAATGACTTGTTGACAAATCTTCGATTCTACAAAAAAACAAAAAAAGTTATTGAAAACAACTTTATAATCAATGGAAAGTTGCATGAGGACATGCAACATCTTCAGTTTGGGGGAATGTTGGGTCTCCAAAATGTCATTCATTTCACCATATTTTCTTTCACTTTGCTTCGTAATTTACCATATTCCGCAGCTCCATAACCAGGCAGTAAGACCATATTCATAATTAAATATGGGTTTAGACACATTATTTTGTAATACATTTACTTTGATACTTTAAGTGAATATATGGTAATATATTAGAAAAATAACATGTATTCCCTTATATCTAAAAGTTGAATGAGTTTTGTGATGTGTGTAGGCATATTTGAATATTTCACGATAGGCATAATTGCCCTCTAAGTCTCAAATTCGAATTTCGTCTTCAAAATCTTGAAGATTTGAGGAAGATTTGAGATCATTGATCAAGCACAATTCATGGAGAATAATACAGATGTTTTCATAAGTGTCTCATGTCAAATCTATGAGAGATTTGTAGATCTACATTTATGAATTAGTTATCTTAGTTTTTGTATGAATAGGATTGCCTTCTCATTTCAAAAGTTGTGAAAAGTTTGGGAGCTATGCTCATGCTTCAATATAGAGATTTCGATATTAAGGATTTACACTATGCTTATGATTGATGTAATGAATACCATTGTAGTTCACTTTGATACGGTTGGTGTTGAATGAATAATTTTCTCAACTTTCCACCTCTCATGCACTTTAGAATGGCAATATAATGCATATGAGATGCATTTTAATGTTTAAATTTTTAAGATATCTTAGTCTCTTTGATGGTTAATTTTAAATCTTTTAATTAGATGCATTTTTTACATTCTTTTATGCACATTCCATTTGTGTTCTTTTGCAGGTCAAGCATTATTTCTTTCATGTCATAGTCTCAATGTTTTTCAATTTATTTGTTTTTAGATTCCTAGATAGTCATGAATGATTCTTATTTAACAATGGAAACATTAGTAATTTCAATTAGCCTCTCATTGAATGCAAAATAGGTTGCCTTTCAATTTCATAGTTTAAGAATTCAATGCTTTCTTAGTATAGGATTTGCTGCTTTCTAGATTAAATTTACTTTCAAGTCATTAGAATAGATTTACTTTCATGTTTATAATATAAATTTACTTTCATGCCACTAGAATAGATTTATTTTCATTTCAATAGAGTAAGTTTACTTTCATGCCAATCGTCATTTCAATTTCATAGATTAAAAGATTGCTTCTGAAGTTCTGAATTTGAGACACTTGAAAAAGAAACTATGTGCATACTCATCTTAGAAATTTTTCATGAATGGGTTTTAATTCAGTCTTGCAATTTTTCTCAATAGAGTAGAATTTCATTATTTTAATTGAAATTTGATTCCTAGCATATATTATGTAAGTGTATTTCACAAGTTCACGAATCTTGGGTTTGACAATTTAATGACAAGTAATTTAACTCACAATTAAATTACCCAAAAAATATAATTTTTGATGGTATTTTATGATATTAGAATTGTGATATTAATGATATATCTACATAAGCTATTGTGATCAGTGTATTTTCGGTTGTGATGAGTGGAGATGGCACATGTTCAGGGGGAGCACTTCATATGCTTCCAATATTTCAGTGGTTTTGTGACATCATGGCTCCTTTGAAGAGTTATTTATACTATCCATGCTATGTCCTTATTTAAATTTCATCTACTACAAGAGTATAGTTGTGCATGGTTTATATGTTGTCTAAATGAGTTTGACATGCAGTTGGCTTGAATTAGTTTAAGGAAAAATGAATTTTTGTTTGATAATATTATGCATGTGATGGTGGCGTGGAGATTAGTATAATGATGATGTATGGTTATACCTACTAGCATAATTCCAATGTTAGAGATTTGCAACCTATATGCGAGAAAGTATAAGTTGTTCATGTTGGCTTCTTTTGGTAATATTGTTGTTGTTGCACATGATGGTTACTTTCTTATCACATGTCATATCATTAGCTTGGTCACTTTCTACTTTTGTTGGAGAATTTTCCTCGAGGGAATATTGATGCATTGACTCATTTGTTGGTTGAAGATGATCTTGTTCCTTTTTTATTTGTTACCTAGAGTTAGAGCTTGCATTGAAGGAGTATGGGTTCACGTTGCTGATGCATTTGGTATATTATTCCTATATTTATGGAGATGTTTTGTTGATGTGATATTGTTGTTGACACTACATTATATGCTTATTATTGTTGCTAGTTTAGTTTATACTGGAGATACTCGTGCTCCATATGATAATTATTATTGCTATTATGTTTTGCTATAAAGAGTTGATATATTGTGCTGATTAGTGTGCTATATTTATAATTCATCATGCTTACATATGTTGTTTGTTATTGATATTGTTGCTATGAGGATTTTCATTTTGAAAAGAGGCTTCATAATGCTCTTGATATATGCTTTGTTTTGGGCCTTTATGGCTAGTCATATGGAGAGGCTGGCATATTATGTTATTATATGATATACAATGTTATTAACTTGCTGCCATGTAAGGAGCATGTTGCTGATCACTTATTTCATGCACTTGCTTATGTCATGTATAGAGTCATGACCCATGATTGACATGTGTATATGTTGAGTCATGAGAGTGGGTCCAACTATGTATGGGCTTATTTATGTCATTGTACAATTATGTATCATCTTGTGTAGATATGTAATAGTCCTATGAAGCCCTATATGTTGTTGCATATCATTCAGTTATAGTCATTGGTCCATGTGAAGTAGCCTCTTGCATGTGGCAAGGAGGCATTGCTAGATATATATATATATATTAGTACAAATTAAACCATGGATATGTTTACATTTAGTGGAGTATGGTTGGTCATGCTATTATGAACCTGTCATCATGTATTTTCTAGTACAATGTTTTCCTTAGAGGATGTTGCTACTATTTCATGAGGGAGAGGGAGGATTTTATTGAGATATTGTTGTTGTTGACTGTGAGTTTTCTGCTACTAGATAATATAATGTGGAGATACATATATAATATGGAGAGACTATATATGTTTTTGTTGTTCAAGAGTTGATTGGATATATGTTAATTCTACTATATAGTTGATTAGAGTTGTTGTTGTTAGTTGGTAACATTATGCTACTGCTACTATGTGTTGGTGGCTTGATCTGTTCCTACTACTATGACATGGATTTTGCTGTTGCTGATAGGAGATGTATACTGCTACTCTAGTGTGTTGTTGATTGGGCATATCTTGTGTCTAGTGGGATTTTATTGCACATATTTTTTTGTTATGCGAAGGAGTATTGTTTTTATTCTCATATTTCAATACTGCATTCCATTGTTCACCACCTACATATGATATTGAGTGGAGTTTTTATTTTTCTTAATGGAGTTCATTGCATGGAGTGGAGCATATAGAAATTGTCCTTGAATTGTTTAACCCTTTTCCGTTGATGTCAAAGGGGGAGAATGTGAGTATGGATATCAATTTTGAGAGGATAATTCATATGGTTGGATTAGCTGGGGTCGCCATCAATGCCAAAGGGCGAGATTGTTGCCATTGATGTGTGTTGCAGTGTTGCAAATGTGTTGTCAGTTGGTATTGATGCCAACCTAGTAGCATGGGTTATAAGAGAGCTGGTTAGGACTTGTACGTTTGGTTACAGGTGGCTTGTACATGGTTTACGCGTTGCATTGGTTTTGACATGTCTACTAGCATGGAGATGTTAGGATGGAGATATGATTTGTAGGTGCTACATACAAAGTGTGTGCAAAGGATGTCATGTTCCTTGTGATCATGTTGTTATGATCATGATTGTTGCATGGAGTTGGATGGTGGTGTGTTGCACTGGTTTGGATGCCTTCCCATGATGATTAGTTTTGTAGAGGAGGAGTTGGTTATACATTGTTACCAAGGATATTTCCCATGGTATTTGGTATGGTAGCTAAATGATTTATCTTGGTATTCAATTGAGCATGAGTAAAATATTACCATGGTACAAGTGCCCTTGGTATTCGTTTACCATGGTATTCACGTGGTATTTTGGCTTGTTTCTTTGACTATTGTACATGTGCCCTTGGTATTGGTATTACTGTGGTACAGTGCCCTTGGTACTGGTATTACCATCATATTCACATGTGGTATTTTGTCTTGTTCCTTTGACAGTTGTACAGGTGTACTTGGTATTGGTATTACGATGGTATTTTCCTATGGTATTTTAGCTTGCATGATATTTACACCCTGTTTTGGTATTACCCTAGTATCTTCCCTTGCTATTGGATTCGAGATTAATGAGGATATTTTGTTATATACTAGTGTGCTCCTTGTTGATTTTGGTTGGTTTTTTTGAGAGTGTGAGAGTGTGCCATTGAGAGGGATATGAGAGTGAGTAGAGATTGCAGTAGTTTCTCACATAGTTTTGCAGAGATATCAAAGTGTTGTATGCAAACTTTAGTGATTTCTTTGAGGAAATAATTTATAGTTTTGTATTACAACTGGCAATAGCCAAAGTGGAGGAGGATTGGCACCATCTGGTGTATTTTTTTTTTAACGACATCGGTTACTTTCATATTATAAAACCCAAAATCAAAATTCTAGTACATAGGTATCGGAGATTAGGGCGAAGAGGATCAAAACTGGGTGCACAGACCCATTTTCCTCGATTCTGCTTCTATGATGACTGAAATTGAAGAGAGAATGGCTATATTGCCTTACAAAAGTGCCTCCTAACCAGCAGAATTTGCAAAACATGGAAATTTTTAAGGGAGTTTTTGTGTGACCGGATCATCCAGCATGGGATCCCTCCTTGCACTAGCCTTGGTGGAGGCTTCAGCCTGATAACTCTGAGAGAGTGCTTTGATCTGTTCGATGGCTTCTTCCAGGTGGCTGCACCTTCCTTTGAGATTTTCAATCTCTTCCTTCTGTTTCTCCAATTTCTTCCTCTTCGATCTACTGTCAGCTTCGTAGTCATCCTTCAGATCATTAAAATGCTTCACGAAACTGTTGATCATTATGGTATGAGTTCTGCACATGGTGCATTCTCTACTGAAGAGTCTGTCGATTGGCATGTTGGCTGGATCCTGGGCGTTTATCTGGTCCTGGTTCTCTATGGAGCTAGATTCAATAAGAGGATCTGTGGGATAAGGGTAGTGGAGGAGAGCGGGGAGAAGGGGAGGAACAAAAGGAGGGGAAGTATTCTAGAGAGTGCGGTTCAGGGAAGGGAAGAGCGCAGTTCATTGGTGGATAAGTAGAATACACTGGCCATTGCAATGAAAACAGAACAATAAGTCAGCTTTAATTAAAAAAACCGAGAGGAAACCAACGTTTACCAGAAGCGAGGGGCGAAGCTCGTGATCCTGGTGAGAGTTAGAACCCACTAACTGATGCCTGCGCTTGGTGAGTTCACAACGCAACTGTCTTGCATAACCTCGAGCTGTAGAAATTCTGAGGTTCACACTGTCATTTATAGAAGCGGAGGTGACCTACTGGTTCTTGATTCGAGTAGGAGAAGATCTGTTCTTGATAGAGGAGAGATCCTTTGAGGTGATTTTAAAATGCTCGAGGTGCCTGCCACCAGTATGGGCTCGATCACGCCTTCTGAAAATGGTTGCGCTAGTCAGGGAGAGATTCCAGAGCCTACCTGAATTCTTCGGGCCCTGAGGGCGGTATGCTGTCCTATGGTACCTAGTTGGGCAGTCGAGGAGGATTAGAGATGATGAAGGGAAGTTGGGGAAGGGCCGGATACATTGGTACTGTTGCCTGAGGTGACCGATGACCTGGGATGAGGGGATGAGGGCCTGTCTATGGAATATCCTTTTCATAAATCTCATCATTTTCCCTTACCTGGCCTGTGGGTCTTCCTGCAGCATTATTTTCTTGCTCATCCGCTTCCACATTGTTGCCTCTTAAGATGTGCTTGAATGTCACTTTGCTGAAGCACCTGATTTGATCCATGATCCTGCCTTTGATTCTATTTAGGGCTATTTGTTTAAAGTCTTTCCCTGAGTTCATGGTTGCTATAATGATGGCAGAGTCGCCCATAACAAGGAGATTTTGGATGCCGAGATTCTTGGCGATAGAGGTCCCCATAAGGAGGTTGTATGCCTCAGCCTTGTTATTTGACATGGTGCCTAATCCCCACTCATAAGTGACAATAGTTTTCCCCTGTGGATCTCTGATAGTTCCCCCAGCTCCAGCTCTTCCTGGATTATTTTTTGAAGCCCCATCAAAATGGAGTGTGTATCTCTTTTGTTTTTGGATCCAATTGTTAACTTCATTTCTGGTCCCTCTCAATTTCTAGTCCGAATGTCTGAATCCTGTGATTTCATTATTTTTTGCTCTTGTTTCATAATTGAATCTCCGCATCCACTCTTTTACCCTGTCATCTATCAATTCTGAGTCTGCCTGGGAGATTCCATTTGCTTCCACGGTTTCTATTATGAGAGCAGTTGTTTTGGCCAGAATGCTAGAGATACTAGGTTTCTTGTTGTTGAATATGCACTTGTTCCTGGCTATCCATATCTGCCAGCAGAGGTTTGAGGGGATGTTGCTCCACATCCTTTTTGCTAAATTCATGTTTTTATTGGTGTAAGGGAAAATTTTCCCCCAACCTCTCTGGAGGAGAGAGATCTGGTTGGGGAGATCTCTAATATTTAAAGGGCTGCTTATAAGTTTCCAACAAGACCTAGCTACTGGACAATCAATGAAAAGATGGTTACTACTTTCCTCTGCCTCCCTACACATGCAGCAAATTGAGGGGCCTTGAATACCCTTCTTCCTAAGGTTTTCTGCTGTTAGGATTTTACCATGAAGCAGGGTCCAGTTGAAGAGTTTTACCATTGGCAGGCTTTCAATTCTCCATGCTGCTTTGTAAATATGCCAGTTATTGATTGTTGAAGTGTTTTGGAGTGCTTTGTAGGCTTCTTTCACCGTGTAGCTGCCTCCATTGGGATCCCAAACAAATTTGTCATCTGACATTCTGTTTGTTGGGGCTGAGCCTATGAGTGAGAACTTAAGGTCATCCCAGAGGTTCTTGATGCCGTTGGGGAGGGACAATGATCTCCAGCCAATCCAGCAATTTTGATCCCAAAGGGAGATGTCGAAGAGGGTTTTGAGGTTTGCCTCTGACATCCACTGTTGTAGGGGCCTGTATTTAGAGGACATTTCCCTGGCTTCCGTGCCCATTATTCTATCCTCCCATATGCTGATATGTCTTCCATTGCCTGGAGCTTTAGATATACTAGATTTGAAAAGGGGAAGAGTTTTTTGATCAACTTCCATACAGGTGTTCATTGTCTATCAATGATAGTTTCAGAGAGGATATTGCTGTTGATCCCGTTCAGATATTTCCTCTTGATGACCTCTGTCCACCAGGACCCTTTCTCATTGAGGATTCTCCACGTTAACTTGAAGCCCATAGCCATATTTTCCAGTCTTGGAATTCTAATTCCGAGCCCTCCTTTTTCTAGGGGAAGAATGACCTTTTCCCATTTTACCAGGCTGAACTTTTTTGTATCTTGCTTTCCCCCCTTCCACAGGAAACTTCTGATAATCAGCTCCATGTGCTTATGGATGCTTGCTGGAGCGAGAGTAGTGGCAAATTGATAGATAGGAAGAGCTGATAGAATGGCCTTGATAAGAATTGTTCTGCCCGCCAAGTTGAGCCAGTACACCCCCCAGCTCTGCAGTTTCCCTCTCAATTTCTCAATAAGCTTTACCCAAACCTCGGTTTTGATTGATTCTTTAGCTAAGGGCAGCCCTAAGTACATAAAATGGGACCAATTCGATTGAGCAGGGATTTCCATGATCATAGAGATTCTTTGGGCTATGTATCTTGGGACATTCCAGGTGTAGACCATGCACTTTTTGTTGTTTAATTTACCCCCAGAAGCTTGGAGAAAGAGGTCCAGTATGTTCTTGAATCTCCTGGCCATGAGGCTTGAGGCCCCTCCAGTTAAAAGGGTGTCATCTGCAAATAGGGAGTGATTGATCCCCTTGGTTCCTTGGACAATGTCAACTCCTATTATTTCCTTTAACTTACGCTTATTTTCCAGGTGCAAGCTTAGCGTTTCTGCCATGATTATATAGAGGAAGGGTGATAGTGGGCATCCTTTCCTCAGGCCTCTTGAACTTTTGAAGGCGTTGCATGGCCTGCCATTAATTAGGGGGGCTGTCCAATTGTAGGAGATACATTCCATGACCCTGCTGATGAAGAACTCTGAGATACTGAAGTTTTTTAATACTGCCTGTAGGAATGAATGGTTTACCCGATCAAAGGCGTTCGCCATGTCCAGCTTGATGATCATGCCCCTTTCATTTCTGGCTAAGCTGCTGTGAATTGCCTCCTGTATGAGAATGACATTATCTGTTATATGCCTCTTGGGGACAAAGCCTCCTTGGTTCTCAGAGATGAGGGAAGGGAGGATTTTTTTTAACCTATTGGCCAAAATCTTAGTGATGATTTTGTAGGAGACATTACACAATGAAATAGGTCTGAATCTATCAAAAGTTTGAGGATTGGGCTCTTTTAGGATTAGCGCTAAATGGGAGGATTTAATACTGCTGCCCATTTTGCATTTTGTGTAGAAGTTTTTCGCCATTCTGATGTAGTCCTTCTTGATGATGTCCCAATGGGTTTTATAAAAGCTCGCTGTGAAGCCATCAGGCCCTGGGGCTTTGTCCAAGGGCATGCTACGAATTGACCATTCGATCTCGTCCCTTGTGATCTCTTTGTCCAGCTCACCATTTTGTGCTTCAGAGATCTTGTTCTCAATTATATTGAGGAATTCCGGATTTTCCAGATAGTGTGGGTCAGCTGTGAGAAGAGTTTGAAAATGTCGAGATGCTGCCTCCTTGATTTCCCCTTGGTCCGTTAGTTCTCTGCCCTCAACTGTTATCCTTTCAATATTGTTTCCTGCTCGCCTTAATTTAATACTATTGTGAAAAAACGAGGTATTTTTGTCTCCTGAATTGAGCCAGAGGCATCTTGATTTTTGCCTTTGCTCATCCTCTTCCTTTCGATTCTGATTATATAGCGCCTTATAAAACTCACTTTCTTTCCTTTGGTCTTCTTCTGTGTCTTGGCCAGCTTCCTTTTCCTGATTCCATTGCGCTATTTTCATTTGCAGATCGATTTTTTCCTTCCTTTCCTCTAATGCGTGTTTCCTTGCCCATTGCTTGATGGAAATCCGGAGGAGCTTGAGCTTTGTTTCCCAAATGAAGTGGGGGGAGCCTGTTATTTCATTTGCCCAGGTATCTTTTATCAAGTTTCTGAAGTCCTCGCTGCTGTCCCAAGCTCTGTTGTATTTGAAGGGCAACAGACCCATATTTTCCCCTTTGTCTAAATGCAAAGCCACAGGTTTGTGGTCTGATATAAAGCCCTGGATAATTGTGCTCTGAATCCTTGAGAAGTTGGCCACGATTCTCTCCTGAACCAGAATACGATCCAGTCTCTCTTTGATATTGTTTTTGCCTATTCTTTTATTTGACCAAGTGAAGCGCCCATTCTGAGGTGGAATATCAACTAGGCTGTGAGTTTGAATGATTTCTTCCAGTGTATCTCTTGAAGGATCAGCCAAGAAATTCCCTCCTACTTTCTCATCCGCATTCCTTATTATATTCAAATCTCCTCCCAGGAAAATGTTTCTTCCATGGGCAGTCATAAGATCTGTGGTAAGAGAATCCCAGCATGAGGCTTTATCTCTGAAGTGGGGGGGAGCATAGACATTATAAATTGTGTATTCTTCCATCTTGGTTGTGTTTTGCATATCTAGCCTAACCCACCATCTGTTCTGTCTGTTATCTTTGAGTTTCCATTTGTTTTTATCCCAAAGGAAGTCTGGATGTTCTGTTTTAATGAGATCTCGGACTGCATTAGCTTTTAGGGAGGAGCCCATCCCCCTACAGTTCCAAGAGACCAAAATCATCATTTGCTTGATTTGTTGTGGGTCCCGCTTTTCTCCTTCATCTTCTCTCCACTTCCTTTGGTCTTGTCTAGATATGTGTCCATTGGCTGTTGGGTCCCTGTGGCCATTTCTTTTGCGGCATTCTCATCTCTTATCTCTTTGTTTGATTTCCTTCCCACTTTTCTTGGGGGGTCCGTGGCGGTGTTGTTTTCCTTTGTTTTGTTTCTTGTTAGAATTCTTTCCACTGTTGGAGGGGGGGAGACCTGGAGGGGAGGGGAGGGGGTTGCCCCGGGGCCCTTAGGGGAAGGAGGAGGGGATGGGGGTTCCTCTGCTGCCAAGGATTCGAAAGGATTGGAGGAAGAAGGGAAGGAAGGGCCAGATCCTGAGGGTTGAGAAGAGAGGATTGGGGTTTCAGAGGAGGGCTTTGATGAACCTGGAGGGGGGTTTGTTTTTTTCTTCTTGACTATTTCCCAAGCTTCTTCCGGAGCTTCAACATTGTTATTGTCTATTGATTTAGATTTGCTACACCTATTAGCAAAATGCCCATATTCGTGACATACCTTGCACTTGAAAGGCAGCTGCTCGTAGTCCACTTGCTGGATGTGCGTCCACTGATCCACTTTGAGTTTGATTGCCTCCGGTAATCCTTTTCCCAGATCCACTTCAACGCATATCCGAGCACATGCATGCATATTCTCCTTTGGCTCCGATCTGTCGATATATTTCCCTACAGTGTTCCCGATGGCTCTCACTGATTCATCTCTCCAACAATGGAGAGGAAAATGTGGAAGGCGGACCCAGACAGGGACGGCGTTGGGAACATCCATTTCAGGATCAAAGTTGGGGGTCCATCGGTTGAGGTAAAGGCCTCTGGTGTCCATGAAGTAGGGACCATTTCTAAAGATGAGGTTACGATCTTCCACTGATTCGAAGAGGAAGGTGAAGAACCCCCTTCCACAAAACCTTATTGCAATCTTGCCTTGGACCATTGCGTTCCAGTTCCTTTCAACCCAACGTTGGACCGTGCGGGGAGAAGGCCATAATCCCGTGAACTGGCCAACCAAGCCACGTTCAGCAAGGGCGGGAGGTAGCGAAACTTCCGGGATTTCATCAATTTTTTAGATAAACTTTGAGGCTGATGGGCGGATTCTTTCCGTGTTGTTCTCTGGAATGAGTGATGCAAAGGCTTTCTCCAGTTCTGCCTGATCCTGGGAGGGTGGATCCATGGTTTACTGGATCAGCAGCGCGGGGGCGCTCCACCAGAGGTCAGAATGGGGGAGAGGGCAGAAGGCCCAGAGAAGGAGAGGGCAGGAGGCCCTGGGTAGAAGGAGGGTCAGCAGCAGGAGGCTGCAGCCTAGCAGCAGCGCTGCCAGGCGCAAGCGCGCTCAGGGGGTCAGGTCAAGAGGGCGCGGGAGCAGAGCGCGCAACAATCTTTGCTTCAATCATTCATAGATAGAGGAGATTAAGACCATGTTTATTACAATGTGACGTTGGATAGATTTTTGTACCCTTCCAATGTAACATTATTAAACCCTATCATTAAACCAAATATTATAAACTAAATGGATTAATATTGTAAACCCAAGGGATTAGTATTATAAACTCAAGCAATTAATAAACAAAAGGGATTATTAATATTATAAACCTGAAGGACTAATAAACCCAATGATTTATCAAAATAATAAACCGAAGGGATTAATAAACCCAACAAACTATTAACCACTAGGATTAACGTTATAAACCCTAGGATTCATATTAAACCCTAGAAATATAAACTGTAAGATAAGGTCACAATGCGACGTTGAATAAGTTGTAATGTAATGTAACATTGTGATAATTATTGTCAATTTGATTGCCTAATTAAGACTATTTTTGTCATAATGCGACGTTGGAAAGATTATTGAACCCTTCCAAAGTCACAATATTAAACGCTAATATTGTAAACCAAAGTGATTAATACTACAAACTCAAGGAATTGATAATATGAACCCAAGGGATTAATATTATAAACCAAAAGGATTATTATTAAAAAATCAAGGGATTAATACTATTAACCCAAGGTATAAATAAACCCAAGCGATTAATATTATAAAGTCAAGGAATTATTAATATTATAAACCCAAGGAATTATTAATATTATAAACCCAAGGAATTAATAAACACAAAGGATTATTAATACAATAAATCTAAGGGATTAATAAACCCAAGGGATTTTTTGTTTTTTCTCCGTAAATCTAATTCTATTAGAAAAACCAAAAATATTTACAGCGAGGCCATGCCTCAACAGTTATCACTGAAGTTCATCATAAAAGTCTAAACTGCCCCAGATTTGGGGAAACCAGTTTGACATGGCGAGAGACCAAACATTAAACCCGAAACCATAACCAAAGGGAAAACCGTACATAAGACCAGTATTCATGTTTAAGGCAAAAACTAGGGGAGGATTCATCACAACACCACCTGAAGCTACAACAAAATGACAAAACCGCTTATCGTTCATATAGACAGCAAAAACAACATGTGAATAGACCAAAGCCATCAACAACAGACTTCTGAGTTGGCGCTTAGGTGGCCACCTATGCCACGCGGCGTCAATTGTTGTCAACCTGGTGTGGTGGCTCCTCGACGATGGGGCAGGGATACTGGTCCTAGTCTTCTTCCTTCTCCTCCACATCGCCCTTCTCCATGCCACCTGGAGGTTCCCTTGCATGCTGGGTACCGCTCAAACTGCCAATAAACTCCATCTTGCTTGAAGCTCCTGCTACTCTGCCACCTTCATGTTGAATGTCGCCAGCTTGAACACCTTCCCCATGTAGACAACCATGACTGACACCCCTGCTACCATGACCCTCTCCTTGATTTCTCTCCTCCTGAGAAGGCGCTTCCGAATTTCTTGCCTGAGCACTGTTTTTCTCATTGTCCTCGGAGAAAAATATGGTTATATTCACTGTAATGATGGGCTTGTTTAGGCTACTTTGGAACCTGAACTGGGTCGAGTGAGGGACAGAGCTGGCAAGCAGAGGAGAAATTGCAGTGTGGAGCCTGATATCACTGTGCACGCCCATGTAAGCTTTCTCTTGAGCCCGACTACAGCACGTATGGGGGTAGTATCTAGGCGGAGATCTGGGAGGAGGCGAGATTTCATGAGAATGAGGGGAAGAGGTTGGAACAGGGCTCGGTGCAGCTGGAGGGTGAGTGCTGCCACCGCGGGTGCCACCGCTGCGACTCCTCATGCGGTGCCAGACCATCTCAGCGAGATTTGCATGCAATGCAGCAGCACACGAGGTAGGGGAGGGGAACAGGCTGTGGATAGAGGGCTCCTGTGTCGAATTTATAGGACAATGCCTAGAGTGGGAATAATGGTGCCCATCTTTGAGGTCAATGCGGCAAAGTAGCTAGCATCGGCTTCCAGTGGCGGTTCTGCAACAAGAATTCCCAGCTTGAGGCGGACAAATGCAAAGAGAGGGAGGATAAACAGAGGGTTTGAGAGGCTCCATACTATTTCCAACAACATCTAGGTCTCGGCCAGAGGGGCCATTTAATGCAGCTCGCAGGCTTACCTGCGTTCGTCTTAGGTGAGCGTTGAACAATGCGCTGCCCGCCGTCTGGCAAGTCCGATCGTCGGCGGCCATTAATGTTCTTGGAGATTACCCGCATCCGGGTAAACCCAAGGGATTATTAGTATTATATACCTAAGGGATTAACAAGCTCAGGGGATTAATATTATAAACCCAATGGATTATTAATATTATAAACCTAAGGAATTAAAAAACCCAATGATTTATCAATGTTGTAAACCAACACTATTAGCAAATGCAAGGGATTATAAACCCAAAGGACTAATATTAAACCCTAGGATTAATATTATAAATCCTAAAATTAATATTAAACCCGAGAAATATAAACCCCAAGGTAATGTTGCAATGTGACATTGAATAAGTTATAATGTAATGTAACAATGCGACAATGATTGTTATATTGATTGTCAAATTAAGATTGTGTTTATGAGAATGTGACAATAGATAAATTTTATACCCTTCCAAAGTCACAATATTAAACCCTAATATTAAACCAAATATTATAATTCGAATCGATTAATATTATAAACCCAAGGGATTAATAAACCCGAAGGATTAATAAACCCAAAGGATTTGTTTTTTGTAAGCTTGATAGGAGTACATCTTCATCATGTTCAACTTCTCACCCCGATTGGGGGGGATAACACAAGATTTGAACCCAATACTTCTAGTTCAGTGAGACTTCATTTCCATGACCATTGCCAATTAAGCTACCCCAAGTGGACAAACCCAAAGGATTATTGATATCATAGATCCAAGGGATTAATAAACCCAATGGTTTATCAATATTATAAGCCAATGGAATGAATAACAACCTAAATGGTGGAGGATGGAGGGGAGCAAATGTTTTTAGGCTTGCAACAATCTCACACTTGTGTCGATTCCTGACCAATAGATGTTGCTCAAAAGACCGTTCCTGGCTAAATCCTTTTTCCGATCATACTAATATGTCAAAATTTTATATACATATTTATATCCAAGCTATAACATGCAGGGTAATGAGGAGAAACATTACCATAGTTCTTGGTGGGCACTAGCGTGCAAAAAATGTAATTGCACCTAGGAAATGACTAAAATGAGTGTGTGTTGATTCTAGCAAAGATTTGTTGGAATTGCAAATTCATTTGGTGTAGTTTACACAATCCAAGTGTCCAAGTAAACTTTCAAGGCATTGTATCCATTTATGCATTCAAAAATATAATTTTAAAATTGAGAAGTTACACATGCTATATGCATATATAGAACCAATATAGATCCTTTTTGAAGCAAGATTGAAAAGCAAAAGTTTCATGCAAGATAGAAAGACAAGTTTGTTGGGGAAAAAAAAAACAGAAAAGGGAATCCACCAAACAATTTACATACAACAAAGATTGTTCGACATGCAATTGTCCATTTCTTTATTTACCACCTATATTTTCCACTATTATAAATTTTACTAAAGTCCACGGGTTGAAATTTTTTTTCAGTAAAGTTTATAGGTTGTCATTAAGTCTTTAAGGGCCAAATTTAAATTTCAATGTACATGAATCTTTGAATTATAAATTTTAAAATTTTAACCATAAATTTAAATTTCATTGTACATGAATCTTTAAATTAGAATTTTTAAAATTTAACCCCGAAAATATTAAAATATTAATTTATTTTTAAACTAAATGTGTTAGAGCGTGGGTCAAGAAAAGTTTATTATAACTTTATTTTAAATTATCATTAGTTATAAAAACAATTAATATATAAGTTAAACATATTTACATTTAAAAAAATACGGAACAAAAGTTTTAACCATAAAAAATTATCCTACTTTATCATGGAGATTCTTAATTTGTAAATAGTGTACTTGTTTTTCTTTCTTTATAATAACTTCAAAGCTTTCCCTTTTCATTTTATGTCTTTTATTTTCAAATTCTCTTTAATAATGTCCCCACTTATAAACATATATGTATTGTTTCCTCCTAAGAGGTCACAAGTTCAAAACCAGAAGGGGTAGAATATGTATGCCTTCGTAGACTTATTAGTAGTGGATGTGGGTTCCTTGTCCCACAAACAAAAGGGTCCCATACACCAATTTGGTGTTTGGCTTGACTGTGACCTTAAAATTAGATAATAATAATATTAATAATATTCATCTTAATGAGGTCCAAGAAACAACAATTATAACCAACAAAGGTAACAGTGCCATGCACAAACATCTATGTTTTCATCGCAAGCACCACTGACATATCCCTTGGTTATTCATGTAGAAATTCCAACCAAAGGGGTTTGACTAAGCATAGTAATGATCCTTGTGTGTGTTCATCTATATGCATTTGGCGACCTAAATATATGGACTTCCTGTTTCTTTTTGGCTGCCATACTTTCCTGCAAATTGATTTGTATGTCAATGTAATCCCATTTTTCATGAAATCATAATAAGAAAAACATCGTAATAGATACCAAATTGAAGAAGATCACAACTTTTAGATTTTGCATTTGCATGTTCCCTAAATACACTTATTATCCCTGCCGCAAGGCAGGTATTACACATTCGATAATGCGTTGAATATGAAATAGTAGTACGTTGACCAAAAATCAATGGTAAATTTGCAATGTTAACTTTGTAAAACAAATTATTTGATTTTTTAATTATATTAATTCTAAATTTTCTGAATTGTCATTAGTCAAGGGAACTTAGGTCTTATTTAGTAATGATTTGCTGTCACCGAATCATTTGTTGTATGACTGCTGTTGAATCGTTTGCATTACATTCACCTCAACCATTGCACAATACACATCTTGTTTTCCATACGTGGCTACAAGTTATTAACTTCACATCAGCGATTGCACAATACAATCTTGTTTTCCATGCATGGCTACATGTTATTTTCCTCATAATGTACAATTTCACTTTTTGTTTGTATCACAGTATCTCAAATATGAACCTTGAATTTAAGTTGACCCGCTAGGAAAAGTGATTGCAGAAAAATAAATTCGGTGCATGTATTACATCAAAAATAACATTTTATGCAATCCAATATCAAACAAAGTACATAATGTGTATTTAAGTTCTTCCGTATATGACAATCCAATTTATTGCTCGTAGAGTGACCAAATTAGTTTGTGGAATTTGAAGTCCTTGAATCAGCTTTCACTAACCCCAAAATCACATATTTATAAGAAATAATCTCTGCTTTCATGTCTTTTCATCGGTATGTCTACTTTTATTGCCTTCTATGTAAAAATATAGAGAGAAAATTCATCTAAGCTTCCTAAAAGAAGTGAATTGTGGAAAGTATACAATTATTGTGGAAAGTAGAAAGTAGACACCTACAACAACGAAAAAATTGAGAATCCACGTACTGCATCGAGGGTAGAGATTAACAACCACCCAAAATATTGCCTATTACAATTATGCATATGATGAACCAATTGGTTTCTATCATGGAATGGTTATCTTTCAATTGTAGGGGCCTGATAAGCCCTGCCAAAAAATCTGCCCTCCAAAGACTGTTGGAATCTAAGTCCATCGACATCCTTTATCTACAAGAAACTCTGGCCAATTCAAACCAAATTGTACCTATTCTTCAAACCCTGAAGGCAGGGTGGATCTTCCATGCTCATGATGCCATTGGAAGATCTGGTGGTATTGCTTCGGGCATTAATCCTCGCACCATTAAGATTATATCCACTTGGGGTGGAGTCGGTTTCATGGGAATGGACCTCTTCTCCTTTGAACTGGGATTGAAGATCAAAATTTTGAATATCTATGCCCCATGCCTCAATCGAGTTGACTTCTGGACTCATCTACTTAACTTATCCCTTTTCAATTACAACAACCTCATCATTGGAGGGGATTTGAATTTCTCTATTGGATTTGGGGAATCCCGGGGCAGCAATACATAGATTGATCCACTTTCGAACACCATGACTCAACTTATGGAGCAGCACCATCTAATTGATGTTCCTATGAACAAAATGATGCCTACTTGGCGTAACAGAAGGAGTGGGGATGTTGCATTAGCTAGGCGATTGGACTGCTTTCTTATTAAAGAACATTTGATTCGGTCTCTTCCTAACTATCGACAATGGTTTGGTATGGGTGGAATCTCTGACCACTCTCCTATCTACCTTGAGATCTCAGGGCCCTTCCCCAAGCCTATGGCTCCTTTCAAATTCAACTCCTCATGGTTAATGAATCCAAACTACATCAAGATGATCACAAATTTTTGGCTTTCCCACCCACCTTCTAGGGGAAGAACCATAACTGAGGGCTTCTGTTAGAATATTCTAGAGATCAAAAGCATCACTATCAAATGGGCCAAGGATAAAAGAGATAGGGATGAAGCAGCCCTCACATCCGTTGAACTTCAGATGGTGGATCTTCTGGATGAGAAAGGTAGAGGATTCATATCAGATGAGGCAAAACACATCTCATTGGATTAGAGTCACACAGAGCCAAGATTCTAAAAGACCGTGAGGAAAATTGGTGCCTTAGGAGTAGGGCCATATGATTAAAAGCTGGGGACAATAATACAAGATTTTTTCACAATTATACCAAAGGACGGAGGGCCAGCAACACTATTTGGAGCATGACCATTGAAGATTGACAGTCTGCCACCTCTTTTCACCATCTTTCCCATTTAGGGCTTCTGGAGGCTATTCAAGCCCCCCCTCTAAGGCATCCTTGGATGAAATAATTCGCATAGCAGGGTTATTCCCTCGATATGTGGATCAAGAAGACTCAGGGGAGCTTGTCAAACATGTTTTCATGGGCGAATTAGAGGGCACCATAAAATGGTTCAAGAAAGATAAGAGCCCTGGGTAGATGGGTGGACAATAGAATTCTATATTTCTTTTTCTCATATCATTGGTCACGATCTGCTCAATCTGATGGAGGAAAGTAGGCTCACTGGTCATCTATACAAATCCATCAACTCCACCTTCATTGCCCTTATTCCCAAGGTTGACTTGCCCAGTACCTTTGATGATTTTAGGCCCATCTCTCTCTACAATTGTCTCTAGAAAATCATTGCTAATATTATTGCTAACTATCTTAAACCCATTCTGTCTAATCATATTCTTCTTGAGAAGTTTTCCTTTCTACACAATCGACAAATCCATGAGGTTGGGGGCACTGCTCAAGAGGCCCTCCACTCTATCACGTTAAATAAGCTCAAAGGTACTTTTCTTAAGATTGACTTATCTAAGGCTTTTGATAGGGTTAGCTGGTTATACATCAGAATGCTCCTCACCCACTTGGGATACCCGGTATCTTTCATTATTTGAACCATGTGTTGCATTACATCTTCATTCTTTAGTGTTCTTATAAATGGCTTTGTTGTTGGGTTGCGCTATATTCTTTCCATGACTAGCCCACGTAGTTAACCGAGGGATTAGAGGGGGGCGGAGCCCCCCTTCGTTGCGCTGATTGTGTAACCGGG
>APFE031197806.1:4788-42681 GCA_000404065.3 Pinus taeda
TGCATGCCTTAATGGCAGGTCCTTCGTGTTCGACGAGAGGTTTTCATCATTGACCTCTGATCAGATGATTCCGCGGGTGTTCGACATCGGCTCATTCATTCACATGCCGTGGATTGTACCTATAGTACCTTGAGGACCATCGTCATCATTGGTGGCCCCTCTCGCGTCTGTTAAACAGCTCTCATTATTGGCTGGTAATCAGACGATGTTCAAGCATGTTCGACTTCGACACATCTATTCACATGTTTGAACTTGTACTTTGTTCGGATTCGGATGGAGCACAAGACCCTGGTTCTAGTCCATTGTGGACCAAGTTGCGATTTTGTGGGACATCATTACATGACTCATTTGACGGATGGCTGCGACCATACCTGAGTCTTCTTAAGGATGGCTGCGACCATACCTCTTATCATTATGGTCTTCTCAGCTGGGTGGCTGCGTCCACACCATAGACCTCGTTTTTATATGTCTTTTGGATGGCTGCGCCCATGCCTAGACTACATGTAATTGAAATATCAGTTGTATCCGCCTGCAGGTTCTCTCCAGTGGTGTTCCAGTCCAGCAGTCTTGTAAAGCATTTCAACCCTCCCACTCTCTCGGGCTTCATGCTTTAGGGGGCATCTGTTACACAGTAAAATGTCACTGCCATCATGTCAGTCTCCCTACTGTGCTATAAACCACGTTCACCCATACTCATGCTCCTCAAAAATGGCTAAAAACCCTCTTTGCCCAAGTTAAATGGATCATCGCGTCTGTTTGTAAAATAACCGCGCTGACAGGCGGAGGCCAATGTTGTTGCGCTGCCAGCGCGGAAGAACACGTCTTTTCCGCGCTGGTCCCATTTCTATGAACAGCGCTCCCTCTGTTTGTCCTTTTCGCGCTGACCAGATTTCTTCTACGTCGGTTTGCGATGTCAGCGCGGAAGTTCACGGGTTTTCCGCGCTGATCCTGTTTGGGCGAATTTGTTCCAACAACCAGCCTTCCAGATCCCTCCAGAACTGGTTGTTAGCATTGTTGAGGTCGCCATCCTTTCTCTGGCATGTCTGTTCGACTGACCATCCACTTATTGTGGGGGAAAGCTCATCCCTTCCCTATTCATGGAGACTCCTTCTCTTTATAAGCCTTCTCCATGACCCATGAGCAGCTAGTTGGAGAGTTAGCTAGTTTGGAATATAGGGACTTTGATTGAGGAATTCTTTGTACATTTTAGTGCTGCTCTTTGTAGGCCTTGGTGTGTTGTGTGAGGATTGCTTTGAGCTTGAGAAAGGTCATAAGCTTGTTGCCTTGTATGTGAGAGAGAAACCTTTTGACTTGGGAGATTTGTCTCAAAGGTGAATGCTTGGAAGATATGCTGGCTGGACCCTCTAGGGAAGGACTCAGCGTCAGGACACCGGTTGTACCTTACTCTAATTTTGTTAATAAAGATAAATGACTACTCTTATGGTTCCATTTACATTTGTTCAATGATTGATTAATCAAAATTGTATCTTTCCTGACTGATACATAGTTGTTGTTAGTAGATTTTACGCTTTTGTTTGCTCTCTTTTGCTTGTGCAGGTATTCATCCGCGAGGATAGCGGGGAATTGTGATCGGCTGGAGCGAAGGAGCGAGAGGAATATCTCTTCGACAAACAAGCGTTGGAATCCAAGTAGGTTATTCTCACCCACTTGTTAATTACAACTAGGAACCTGCAGTGTAGCATTGTTCGATTGTTGCTAGACACCTGTTGGGCTAGTAGGGATCGCCTCTATCCGTAGAGGGGATTTACCTATACAACATGTACATTGAAGTTGAAGATTTCAAATATTAATAAGAATGGTGGGTAGAGTGTGTTTTCTTCGATCGTGAGTGCATTGAGTATAGATGCGAGAGTGTCAAGAGAGTTATTAGATCCCTTGTCTAAAGAGGTCGCATTATTGGTAGAGGTCCCATTGGCTCGTGATCTTTGTAAGTTCAAACATGATTTTTTGCACAAACCTTCTTCATATCCTCTACAATGTTATAATCTGTAGCGGGGAGACTGATTGAGGTGTCCGGGGATGGAACTCGGTTTGTGGTTTCTAGACGGATAATTCTGTCTTTACTGCTGCCAGAAACACTTTTCGATGGAACTGTTTTCCCGGACTTGCTCTGAGTGTTCTGTGCTAAGTTAACCAGAGGATTGAGTTTTCTTAACAAATTTTCTTTTAATTTCTATTTTGACATCTCAATCGCAGTGGTCAGCTCTTGACTTCTCAAGTTATATCAATTACTCTCCTTCTAGGCCAGACCATCACTTAGAGGTTTCTTATCGGCATTAATTTTCTAGGCTGTGAGAACACAATGATACATTTTCACTGCATGCTCAGTGCTTGAAGCTTCATCAACTGCAACAACTTATTTTTTCTCTTGATCAAGCTCAACCTGCTCCTCAACCATGATTGAGCCAACAAATTACGCAACCATTCTGCTCATAAGATGGTTCCATTGTGGGCACGTCTTCTCCTAATGATGCTCATTATGAAACGTGCAATATGAATCTGTGCCAATTTTTCAATGTTCAACACGACATTGGAAGTCTGCACATATTTTTCCCACTGATTGCTGGTACTGTCGGAAGTTGCATTCCTTCTAAGCATGAACTTGGGGGGCCTACTACTCATGGTAGAATCACTTGTCCTTTATTTGAGTTCAGCCATTTCGGTGTTCAAGGACTTGACAAGACGAGTAATGATTTCAAGATCATTCACTTCCTTTTCCTTGCCCTTGCTCCCAGAGGCCTGAGACCTCTTACCCATGTCCTTGGAGTCCTTTATGGGTTCATAATCTGAGATGAATCCAATAGCACGCAAGTCCTTATCAAGGGCAATAACCTCTTCGTAGTTTTCTGTCAATGTTGGTCTCATAGTTTGCTTTACAAACTACACAATACTTGTTGATAAGGCAAAAGTGTAGTAGTCTATGGTGATGGATTCATGAGGTTTCGTGTCGTACGAAAACTTGTTCAATATGTGATTAAACCTCTAATTTAAATATTTAACTTTTTCCTTCTGCTCCGTCTTAAGACTACCCAACTCCTTCAATAACATGGTAGGGGTCTTATATATAGAAAATTTCTCAAGGAAGATTCTTTTGAATTCCCTCCACTTCTGGATGGAGTTTGGAGGAAGGTTTTGATACCATACAACTTCTCTATCATCTAAGGTACATGGAAAAAGTTTGCATGAAAAATCATCGTAACGTACCTCAATTGTTTGCAGATGTAGGTAGAAATTGTTCAAGTGATCTTCAACCTTCACTGTATTGTTAGGGTCATATTTCATCAAGAGCTTCTCCGTGTGCCTTGAGATCTTGTGTAGGATACCTCAAAGTGCCAATAGGCCTTGAGTCATCCAATCTAGATTTTTCTCTGTCATGTATTATTCTTCGACGTTGTCCTCCTCCTCCTCTTCTGAATTTGATGGTTCCTCTTCTTCTTCTTCCTTTTCTTTCTCTCTGCCCATCCTACTGGAATTTGAACCCAAGAGTAAGTGGTTGCCTCCTTCTCCTCTTTGAAAGAGTGGAGGTTCTTCTTCCCTTTCCACAACGTCTGCTAGTTCTTCAAGAGTGGCGAGAATTGCTTCTTCAACATACGAGACCACTACTCGTCTGGGGGTGGTCTTGTTCTTCTTTTGAGAATATGGAAGAGTGGTTACTCCCATAATAAATCCAACAACTTTTGCAAACTATTGGGTGATGGGGCAGACAGGCCGAAGTTGATGATACAAGATTTCATGTTCAGGCTCGGATGGTGAAGAGTTACCAACTTTAGAATTACAAGTAGGAGAGACGAAGTGAACTTTACTTCCTTAACTAGAACATGGAATATTGGGGTCGGTGGGATAATTAACCATAAAGTATTGGTTTCCCTCCTTCTAGAGCCAATAATGTTGACGATGCTAGACCCGCCAACAATTAGGCGATCTCCCCGATATGAAATCCTAATCAGACCTCACACCATTTGGTGTAGGAGTCCCATCTAGTATAAATGCTTCGTTGCTAGTTCCTTAAAGATTTGCCTTAGCTCTAGCTATTAGCACAAGAGAGTGATGCAACGGTATCTTTGAAAATCAAGGTGAATGTGCCTGGTGAGTGTGCAGTGCAACTATGTTTAGGTTCTCTTACTGCAAAAGGGGGCAGTGGGGGAAAAGAGGAAGTGAGCCTCTTAGTGAGAGGTAATAGTACCACCCAAGAAGAGACACACATGAACTGAAAAGACCTGTCCAACATCCAGCGGAATAGTCCACAGTGGATGCGACAGTCGTTACAACCAATGAACAAGGGAAGATCTATCTAACATCCAACGAAATAGTCTACAACAGATGTAACGATCGTTATAACTAATAAGAAAATAAGGTCTATCTAGTATCCCGTGGAATAGCCCACAAGGATGAGACAACAGTAACAACCATTACAACACATTCTCAACAAGGTAAGTACTAAAATAACCGAAATAATTCAACTATCTTAGTACATGTGAAAGCAAACATGAAATACAAATGTTCACAAAATAGTCTTACAAACATGCATAAGTCATGAATGAAGAATGTGTTGGCCTTAAAAGGCTTTTGTTATTAAGCAAAAGTTCCAAGACACATATTTACATTGTAAATCACTAGCCCCAGTAGTGGGACATTGGAGCCACTCCTTGCTCCTCAAAGAACTAGCTGGTCTCTCTAATGCCTTGCAGGAGGAGCCAAGGTAAAAAGTCCTTTGCTCATACAATGAGGGGGTATATATAATGAAATGGGTGATGCTTGTCCCTTTTGACTCTTTCACTACCCTCATGACAGTTCAACTTACATGACTCTTCATATTCATGCGTGTCCATTGGACTTCCACTTCACAATACATTTGATTTATAGTAGACATGACCCACAATAGTGATGTGGCATATGACAACTCATGACATTAATTGACATGACATTGCTAACATGGACTGACTTAATGATGTGGCCATGTCAAGCCGTTATTGTTGCTGAGTGATAGATTTGTTCTTGGGTATGCTTTCTCTTCTCCTCCACATAACTTGATGATGCAGGGTCTTCAATGATCTTCGGTCTTGGAAGGTGGTTGCACACTTGTGTTCCTTTTGCTTTCCGTTGGTAGGTCCACTTGTCCGTTCAACTACAAGTGAGTCTTTAGGCATGTTTCCCTCCTTCCCGTTCTTCATCGTCTCACCATGACTTGATAGTGTACTTGTTCCTGCAATTCACTCATGATTAGACGACATAAATATGAAAACTCCCTGGTCTAAGATGATGCATTATTATCCATGAACTGAGCCCGGGACAAGTGACAAGTTGGGAGAGAGGGCCTAGTAACTGCAGATTGCATAGTTCCAGGTGACAAGGAGAGAGCTTGATCACTGAAATTGCACAGAGCGCAACTCAGGCTTGACTGAGGAACTTTACAACACAGTCCCCACTGGGGAAAGAAATTGCACAGTGGCCACTCGGAGTTAGGATTGCGTAGTTCAAGACAGCAGTGGGTGATGCGGGATGAGGCCTAAGTGGTTGGTTCTGTGCAATTTTCAGAGGTAAGGGGGACTGGTTAGCAGAGAGGCCTGGGGGACAAATCTGTGCAGTTCTTGAGGTCAGTGAGCTCCGGCTGAGGGAAGGCACTAGAGGACAAATCTATGCAATTCTGGAGGCCAAGGGAGCTAATATCTCTGCGCATTGTGGGGTTCCAATAGGAAAGGGAAAATCTTGAGGACTGAAAGTGCGAAGTGCGTAGTTCAAGGAAAACTGGGAGGTAGAACTAAACAATTTTGGAGGTCAGGAAGGTTGTTGGGCTATGGGATTGTGCAGTACAATAGCCCTGGAGGACAGTGACTATGCACTGCGTAGTTTCAGCTAGCAAGGTCACATCAATGAGGGCTGAGACTATGCAGTGTGCAATTCAATCAGGGCCCTGTGAACCTGAGTTGTTCGGTCGGGTAGATTCTTTGAAAATGGCTAAGTGCAAGAGGAAGATAGATTCATGATAAACTTGAACTCTGATCACACACTTAACATGCTTCGATGACACGATAACATAGACCATCGTAACAACAAGACAAACCATTACTCTCTATGTGACTATCTCATCACAAGAAGTGACAAGTGAGACACTTGAAATAGACCTTTTGGATGACCATGACGACACTTGTGCGACAGTACTCAAGACTTTGTGTATGAGTGTGACAAGTGTTTACATGACTAGGACAACTCATAAACACAAATACCAACCTTCGAAACCACCAAAAAATGTTCGCAAACATGGCATATCAGTCAAACATGCCAAAAAACGAAAATTAATCCAACTAGAAAAAGGGTTCAAAGAACTTGGGGAATGCTCATGAAATGAGCTTAAATGTTTGCAACAATCAAGGGAAAGACTAAGGAAGGCTCCGAAATTTGAGTGGAAGCCAAAATTTTGGAGGGTGTTGCAGCCACTACAACATATGGATAGACATATAGTTTGGAAATTTTGTTTACTACTTATATAGATGATAAAAGGAGGATGAGTATTTAATTGCATATTTGGGGAGGTGCAATAGGGCCGAGGAGCTAGCCTTTGGAACATGATCTTAGTGTTTGGCTATCAGGCTCAATACTTGACCTTGGGATTAGACACTCAACACCTAGGTTATGTACTTGGCTTTCAGGAATTATGCTCTAACACATGGTACATCTAGTTGTTGGAGTGGTTACTTGTATTGACCAACTAAGGATGTAGTAGTGCAAGCTAAAGTGTTTGCAGGTTAGGTAGAATGTTCCTCATGAATGAGTTTCTTTAAAGACATAGCAAAGAATATTTTTGGTGCCTATGGAAAAATAGGGAGATACTCTATAAAACAAGGTTAGGATGAAGAGGGAACATACCTCTAGTGCCAAAAATGATGAAGAATTTTCTCCATAAACCCTACACATGGTATTCAAGGAATAGGGTGATAAAAATTTATTCACAAATCATGGATTTCTATTAGAGAATCAAAAAAAGCATAGCATGTTCCATAGACAACAAGGAGAACCATAACACTAAAAAATTTAAATCAGCTAATTGAATTATATAGAAAATATGAGAATCTTATGAGTGTTGTATGAGGCTCAAAATCAACTTTGGGAATGCACATGAAGTTTAGAAGATATGGAGATAGAAGAAGCATAACAAAATAAAGGGAGGCCAACTCAAAAAAAAGATAAGAGGATTAACTAAGCAACAATCCATAGGTGAACAACATGGGTCCCAAAGGAAGAGATATCTCCAATCTTCATTAGTGTGGAATTTGATTGAAAGGTCTAAGCTCTAACTTTCCCAAGTCTTCTTGTGTTACATTTTTATAGTTATGGTTGTTTTTCTAAATTAAAGATTGGAAGGTACATGTTCATATCTAAATTTAAAGCTTTAATGTTCATTATGCAATTTGTAAATAATTCCCTAGTATGGAAAAGATAAATATATATAATGTGTAAGTATTTCTCTCGAAAAGACAAATCATAAAGTAGATGGTATTATTTTTTAAATGTAATAGAAGATATTCTATATTCCAAATTTATAGGAATTACTTGTATTTTTTTTATGTATTTAATATAGAATTTGTTAACTTTTTTAATATTTAAGATATTATCCATATATGAATTTTTAATATTTTTCAAAGTTAAAAAAATTGAAAGATAATGAATATATTTTTTCAAGGGATTTAACAACATATCATACTTGAGAACATACAAACTTGTAGATTTTATAAAGTTCAAATTAAGTATGCTAGTGTAGTCATATTGTTGAATTTTCCTTACACTCTAGGTCTAGTCTATGGCTAACCAAGCACACAAACACACTAGAAGTGCACAACCATGAACAACTTTGCACAACCGAAATTTAACAATAGTGAATCAATAAAATATTGTTACACATCATTTTGTCACCATGACACTTGATCAATATAAACATATTTCTCGCCATCCTTGAACATGTTTAATTGAACTCCCTTAGAGGTAAAACAACCAAAAATACCTTGAAGAAGATGAGAACATTAGGGAAATGGCTTGTGTACTTTGTTAAGTAGGTCATGCGCTCTTTTACCTATAATTTTTTGCACATTCGCTGAACTTATCCCTGAGAACAGCGCAGAACTGCGCTATGTTTACCACTGTGGACCGCGCAGGTGAATCAAAGAAAATAAAAAAAAAAGTACATTCTAAAAACATAGTTGGTTGAATATATCCCAATTGAAAGCTTCCAGATGATGCCTATTTGAGCCATAACCCTTAGATGATGGATCTTAATCCATTTCCTCAAGGAACCCTAATCCCTCAATTAGAGGATCTTAATCCCTTTCCTCAAGGAACCCTAATCCCTCAATTAGAGGATCTCACCCTCCTCTTTTGGATTTGAAAATTCTTCCTCTTGGCCTATAAAATGACTAGAGGGCAGAGGGATTGAGGAGGTCAGAACTTAGAGAAGATAAACTTATGCTACTAGATTGAGATTGGAAATATTATAATCTAAGGAGGAGATTCGATGCACTTGGGAGGAAACTCACTACATCAAGGCAAAGGTTGTAAGGCTCTTCTTTATCTTTAATTAATACAAATGAATGCTTTTCTCCATTGAATTATCTTATCAAAATGATGAATGGTCTATAATTATTTAGATGTTCATTAAAGCAATTTCAATTCCTAATCTCCTTGATCATTAGGTTAAGTTTATTTGAACTATCATGTCACATATGCTTTTGATGCTTCTTATGTTTATGGTTGCAGGTTTTATCAAGCATTGAAGGGTTGCATCGAGACACTACAAGGGATCTTCATCAAGCATTTCTCGAACGAGTAAGAGTTACCATCTTTTATATCCTAATTCAAATGTGATTAACTTAGGGAAAGAGTCATTTCAATTGTCTATTTGTTTCTAGTTTCCGTCTAGGAACTAGGGAGATCGCTCTTGTCACCAAGAGGGATCTATTTGCCTAACAAATACATAGATTTTTATATGGCCCAAAACACTTCTTATTAATCCATAAACAAGAAATTCATAAGGCTCTTTTACTAAGAATCATGGCCCTTATAAAGCCCTCATAAAGCCCTTATATAACACTACTAAGGCTTGAGGTGAACTCCCTTTGACCTTCAATCTATTCAAAATAATAAAGAACAAATGCTTGACTTACTTGTTGTAGATGTCCTTCACTACCAAGCCTTTTTGTCCTCTTGTCCTTGGTTGTCTTTTGCCTCAAATAACCATAGAAAAATAACTCATTTAGCTCATCTATCCAAATAGGTGCTCACAATGCATGTAATCCTTCAAATACACTGCATATATCATCTCCAACCACTTCAACTACTCACAGTGACCTAGTCCTTCAAGCTCACTGCACAACTAGCCTTCAAGCTTGTTGTTTAAGGCTCCATTCATGAATAGACTTCACATTAGCATCTCAGCAACCCTCTACATAGCAGAACAACTTCTATGTTCTCCTTTGTTGGCTCTTACAAGGATCTACGACACCTTGGCATATCTTCCTTAAGGTTTTGAGGTCTCTCAACCTATTTTCCTCTGCTCATGGCCTAGTCTAAATAGTATACGACTTGTACTACGGCCTTGTACAACCACATAAGGCCTTTTGACCCATCCAAAATAGATTCTAGGACTTCAACCCCCTTGATCTAGACAAAGTTGAGGCTCACCCTCTAAAACAGTGAACATAACCTTACTTTGGCAGCTTCTAACCTCCACGTCTAGCTGACAATGATTTTTCCTCCTCTTTACCCTTATTCTTGAGATAGGATACACCACTCTGCCTCTCCTTGAAGATATATGACTCTCCTTAGGGATTGTACTTGCTCAGAAGATGAGTTTCTATGTGTGGGATGACCTCTCCTAGGTCTCTTATATTTATAGTTACCTAATCAGTGCCTTAGGAGCCCTTAGATCCATTTAGGTGTCTTTGCTACAATAATTAGAATAAATAATTAATATCTTTTGGTCTCAAGCCCATGAGCTTGGGTACTTTTCCCAACCAATTTCTTTTGGTGGGTCAAATCCTCACAAGTCAAGTACCCTAAACTTGTGGGAGTACCTCCGAAGCTACACTTTTCAACACATATCAATTAAGTGGCTAATAAACACCAATAGGAATCAATCCTTATCCATGTTAAGCATCAAAACCTTATTTTGTAATACTTCTCAGTTGCTAAAATTTAAAAAATCATAAAAATCAAGTAAATTATAACTTTATTTTAAACCAACCTCAATCGATCTTAACTATGGATCTACCAATCACCGAGAGGGATCAATCTCTTGAGATGCAAACATTTTTAGAGTAAAAAGAGATTTGATCCCTCTCTGTGCTTAATAGATCAAGAGTTAAGATGGATCTAGGTTGATTTAATCCCCCCTATAAATATGCTATATTCCACATGAATGTCATGGGTCAATACCATATGTTCTCATAAACCTCGAGCTAACTTGACCAAGTCAAGTTTACCTTAACTACCTAAAAAAAAATAATAAAAATAATAATAGCATAGAATTTTATTTTTATTATTTTACTTTGAAGTTATCTTTATTTTAACATAGGGTTGTTTTTATTTTATTGTAATTGAGGCAAAATGTTTACAAAACATTAATTTACATCATCTCTACCATATTGGTTGGAGAGCACATTTAGATACAATTAATATTATTACCAACCTAGATCCATCTTATTTCCGAGACACAATTAATATTGTTACCAACCTAGATCCATCTTATTTCTGAATCTACCAAGCGTCCAAAGGGACCAAATCTCTCACGAGGTGAAAACCTCTTTTAGAGTGAAAAGAGATTTGATCCATATTGACGCTTGGTATATCCGGAGTTGAGATGGATCTAGGATGGTTTAATTTACCACTTTTAATAGGCTATATTCCAAATGAATACCATAAATACCATGAAGTTATTTTTATTTTAATGTTAATTGTTTACTATTTTTATTTTATTTTGACCGAATAAGAATATTTTCATGTTATTATTTTATTTATATTATTATTATTATTATTATTATTTTTATTATTTTTATGTAATTTGACCAAGTCAAAATGTTTACAGGACAAGACCGGACATTACAACAACTCTTTCATACGTGGCTAGAGAGTGCCTCTTGGTGCAACTATTAATTATAAAAAAGATTAATATATAAGTTAAACATACTTGTAGTCGGACTGATAAATGAAATGACTCTTTTCTAGGCACCTTTCATGGTCAATTTTGATCAAAATATGGTAGAGAATTTTTAAGAATCATAATTTTAAGTTGTTTAATTTGCAAAGTTTGAGTGTATTGGGAAAGTTTTAGGGTGTTAAATCCGTTTATGTCCTCAAAAGTGCATTTTAAACAATAAGAAATCACAATCTTGCTCATAATTGTATTGTCGGATTTGGACCAAAAAAGCCATTTCACCTATTAGTTAAATTACGTCGTTAAACATATATACATTTAAAAAAATGTAAAAATATTCTCAACCATGGAAATTTACCTCCGTTTTACTATGGAGATTCTTAATCGGCTTTATTACAATACCATACACCAATACCATGACTTACATGTCTAAAAAACCATAACTCATTTCATATGACACTTATTCACATGACATTTTTTTAATTAATCAATTTAATTAAAATGGAAAAAAAAAAAAAAAACATAACTACTTTGTAGATAAATCTCAATGTTTGATTTTTGTATACTAAATCTCAATCTTCTAAAATATTTTACGGAAGTTAAATCCCTACCTTCTACCTAATAATTATCAATGTACAATCTAACGAAGAGAAGAAATTGATTTTTTTTGTTAGAATCTCATAATACAATTTCAAGCAAAATTTTTATTTCTTATTGTTTAAAATGCACTTTTGAATATATAAATTGATTTAGGACACTTAAAAAACCTACCTCACTTGAACTTTACAGATTAAACAACTTAAACTTATCATTTTTAAATTACTTAATTTTGGACAACCACAAAGAAACAAAAAGCTAAAAAAAACAAAAAAAATATCTATAAAAAAATAATTTTGTCTATTGGTTAGGCTACACGATTACTAATAATTAAATTAAAACTATGAAAGCCATATTGCAAAATAGATACAACTTCTTCTTAATGAACAAGTAATCTCTTAAACAACCGTTTCCACTTCGTAAGGGTGGTATTTTGTTGATTAAACAAGAAGAAATATTCTCAACACAACGATATTAAATTAAAACTATGAAAGCCATATTCCAAAATAGATACAACTATCTTCTTAATGAACATGTATTCTCTTAAACAACCATTTCCACTTAGTAAGGGTGGTATGTTGTTGATTAAACAAGAAGAAATATTCTCAACACAATGATATAAATTAAAGGCGTAGTCTAACTTATAAACGAAATAACCTTTTTTTCACCAAAATCATGATACAATTGCAAGCAAAATAGTGATATTTTGTTGTTTAAAATATATTTTTGAATGCATAAATGGATTCAGATTCGTGAAAAACCATGGCGCACTTGAATTAGATTAAACAACTTAAACTTAAGTTTTTAAAAATCTATGCCATATTCTAGTTAAAATTAATCGGAAAAAATTCCCTAAAAATGGTTATTTCATCTATAAGTTAGACTATGCCTAAATTAAATGGTTAGTAAATGTGGATAGACATCAATCCATAATAAACCTCATAACACTTTCATTATACATCTCAAGTTGTTAAAATAAAAACAATCATAAAACTTAATTAAATTACAATATTATTTAAAAAAATCACTATTAATGGTAAAAAAATTAATAATATATAATATGCACATATATACATTTTAAAAAACATGTAAAAAAATGGTTAACCCTTATTTTATCATGGAGATTCCTAATTTGTAAATATGTTTTCTTCCATTACCAAGGTAATACCATGGCTAGTGAATACCACATGCCCAAAAACACATAACTCATTTCATATGACACTTGTTCATATCATATTTTTCTTAACTGATGAATTTAATTAAAAGAGTAGAAAAGACATAAGTACTTTGGTAATAAATCTAGTTTTTGTTTTGTGTATACTATTAAAAATATTCCATGGATATTAAATCCCTACCATCCACCTAATAATTATAAAAATTCTATTTTGGAATTTGGCTTCTTTAATTTAATTATACATAAATTCTTAGGTGGATGGTAGACATTTAACCTCCAATAAATATTTTAGAATATTCATAGGGTGTAGTCTAACTTATAGACGAAACAACCTTTTTCACTACATTTTTTTCTAGTTAATTTTAACCAAAATCAAGTAGAGATTTTAAAAACTTGAGTTTAAGTTGTTTAATCTCAGGTATTCGAGTGCCGAGGGGTTTTCAAGGTGTTGAATCCATTTATGCATTCAAAAAAACATTTTAAACAACAAAAAATCACATTCTTTCTTGAAATTGTTTTGAAATCATTTCAGTGGAAAAGTCTATTTTGTATATAAGTTAGACTACGCCTATTCATAGTATTATACAAAAATACTATATACACAAATCAAAGATTGAGATTCATCTCCAAAGTAGTTATATCTTTTTTTCCTTTTAATTAAATTATTTAATTAAAAAAATGCCATATGACAAGTGTCATGTGAAGTGAGTTATGGTTTTTTTTGGCATGTAGTATTGATAAACCAACCTAAATCCATCTTAAATCTAGATCTATTAAACCTCGAAAGGGGTCAAATATCTTAAGGTGAAAACCTCTTTTTTGACTGAAAAACTTGAGGAAAGATTTGCACCACTAGAGATTTGATCTCTCTTGGCACTTTATAGATCTATAGTTAAGATGAATGCATATTGGTTTATTTATTTATATATATACCATGAATTGTCATAACGTGGAACCGCATAAGAATACCATTGGAAAAACCATGGATTGTCATAACTTATAGCCCATAAATTTCAAATAGTAAATTGTCTCTATGACCTGAATTTTACCTCAACTACCGTAACAATAATTATAAGCTTTAGTTTGTTATAATTTTTTAATTTTAATTTTAATTTTAGATAATTTGAATTTTATTTATTTTTATTTACATAACAAAAAAATCACAACATCTCTTCCATACTTTGTTGAGCACCTCTCCTTGCAATACCCCATGTATTGTCCCATGATATTGTAACAAATCCTATTTACAAATTAAGAATCTCCATGGTAAATTGGGAGTAAATTTGCATAGTTAAACATCTTATTCCATATTTTTTAAAATGTATATATAGCTTACATATTAACTCTTTTTATAGTAATAATAATAATATGAAATAATCCCCAATGGGGGTGACCTTCGAGATAAATGGTGGGATTGGGGGATGATCCTGCCACCTTGTTGTAGAAAGCACAATAAATGTCGAGGGTGGAATGACCTTCCCCATGCATTCACAAACTTGCGACTAGTTATAAAGCTTGGAGTTATGGCATACGATGTTCTGTGGATTTTGAGTTTGGGCATCCAATGCCAGAGCCAAAAAGTGGGGAAAAATCCAAGCCCCTTACTGCAAGAGGCATGGTCGGAGGAAAGGTGGCATAGAGTGCAGTATGTTAACATCTTGGCACTATCAAATATGGAATCTATGTTATGTTTTCTAAAGTGAATTTTGGAGGAAAGTCTACCACCTTGGCTCTTATCATTATCTGTTTGGTTTATTTCTCTAAGTTGGAGCAGAGGAGTCCTTATCACTGGAAGGAAACAAGGAGAGGAGGGTACATTATAATTGTAACGCCCCCTCCCACATTTGCTCACTTTTACAAGCTCTCAATAGTGAACATGAGTTGAGTGCAACTATGGCATGACCTGACCTCCAAGTTCCAGTTATGGAAGTGGGGCCTACAAAACGAAAGTAAACTAACATCCCAGAGACTACAAATCACTCAAGAGCTTACCAACCACCCCAAGAGATCAATCCCTGAGTTGGAACTCTTTTTCACTGATCTAATACCCCAACCACGCCCTTGACACACTATGCGTGCGGTTGTGAGGCTCCCAAAATTCCTTGTTATGTGCATGCGGTCGCAAGATCTATTCCACTTTTTTCAGGCAAGCCTCCAGATCACTACCCATAACTTCCTGTAACTTTCCATAATCATGACAATGATGAAAAAAATTTTAAACAATCAAAACTTGGACAAGATCTGAACCAGTACATGCATAGTACATGATAGAGATTTCGTCAAACATATGGTAAACATATAAGCTACATTCCATGAATGCATATATGCTCATAAACTTCTGAACTTCATCTGGAAATTACCAAGAAGGCTCAATTCCCTCTTTGTCTAGTTGCACAACACTTGTTAGCCCATGCATTCATCAACCATTCAATGTCTTATCGAATCATGAACAAGAGCCATAATTAAAGCACATCATAGAATCATGCTTATAACCAACATGTAACCAAAATAGGAACCATGATAAATTAGCCATAAAATCACTTAGTAACCAATACATGTGATCATAAATTATAGTAAGGAAAATAGCTTGTATTAACATATGCAAAAGCCAACCAAGTCAGGGACTTCCACATACCACCCAATGATAGATTGGGTTGAACCAAATATTTCTTTCAGCCAATCACCCCTATGCCATATTCCAAGGATGAATGTGGGATATCATGGGACAAACCAAGACATAACCAAACAGGGAATCCAAAGGTTAAACCACCTCCACCTTCAAGCTACCATGATCTCACCTAAATTGGTCCGGAGATAACAAAAACAAAACAATATTAGATGCCTCATAATTCCTTCACCATACCTTAAGGAATTTTCTTGTATCCACCCACCTGTTGAGGGATTCATGGAGAAACCATATCCACCCCCAACCCTTGGGATTTTCTCGATACCACCTCACCCAATTCCAAAATCTTCTGGCAATACAAAGCTCAACAAAGAATGAATCCCATCACACCATGGCTATCCAGGAAATGACAAGGCAAGGTTGAAACCACTGTCAACTCATACAAAACCCATGTCAATAACAACAAATGAACCAAATAATCAAATGCATGTACCATGCATTCACATCCCAATAAATAAATCACACATGCGACATGTTACCTGCAAGATTTTCCTGCTGAAGTTGTTGATCCAACCTTCTCCTTGAGCTCCTTTGCTTTCCTTTGCTTGTCCTTTTCCTTCCTTTTCTTGTTTGCTTTCCTTTCTCCAAATCCAAGTGAATGATAAAATGCTCCAAGAATTCCCTAAGTGTGCAAGAGTGTAAGAGAGTGTAATAAGAGAACCAAGACCGAACCGCTAAAAGATAAGCCAAAAGTTAAACCGACAAAAGTTGTGAATTGTTTCTTTAATGCCATTTTATCATTGATGTCCCCTTTTTCTTCATCTTCCTTCATTTTCCGTCTAATTTCCCTCGCATGCATATTTGTGTCTCTTCATCTTCCTTTTCTCCTATTTTCCTTTATTTTCATAATTAAATGCCAATTATTGCATCTTTTCCTTTTCAATGCATTTGCTAATTTCCATATCCATTAATAAACTGCAAGTGTTGCCCACTAAAGTGTTTTCCCAACATTCAACTTGGAATATGTGTCCCATGACCTTGGTCTTATTTTACCTTTGTTATATTTTACTTCATGAAACTTTAACCCGAGGTTTTTACAAACCCCTCCCCCTTAGGGGAACACCATCCTCAGTGTTTAACGACACCTATGACCAAAAAACCGTTGAAAACGAAACATATTGCCTATGGAGCTTTATAACATAGCTCGATGCAATATTTACAATGACATTTTGTTGGAAGCAAAACAAACCTACCGCTTATTGGAGCTTTATAACACAACTCATTGTGGTACTTACAACCCCATATATATATATATATACACACACCAAAAAATCATTTTCTTGAACCAATAAATAATGAAGGATACAAATTTTGCATCTGAGTAACCATATCCCATGTAGCTTCATTGGCCTCGAAGTGCTTCCATTGCACTTTAACTTGCTCTATCGCTCAATTTCGCAACATGAGTTGTTTCCAATGTAGGATACACTGAGGCTTTGGCTCGAACTCTCCCTCTAGTTACACCTGCAATACAGACCAATCAATCACATTATCAACATCCTGCACATATCTCTTAAGTAATGAAACATGGAAAACATCATGGACTTTCACTGTTGGCGGTAGTACAAGTCAGTAGGCCACTGTTCACTGACCAATCAATCACATGATCAACATCCTACATATATCTCTTAAGTAATGAAACATGGAAAACATCATGGATTTTCATTGTTGGCAACAATGCAAGTCAGTAGGCCACTGGTCCAATCCTCTCAAGGATCTCAAAAGGCCTACAATACTGAGGTGCCAACTTGGCGCATGACCCAATCATCAAGGAGCTCCTTTTGGGCTTGATGCATGAGTACACATGTTCCCTAACCTGAAACTCCTTGATTTCTCTTTGCAAATCCACATAACTCTTTTGCCTGTCTTGTGCTGCGTTCAAATTCCTTTTGATAACCTGCATCTCCCGTTGCAACTCATCCAACATATTTGGTCCAATCAACACCTTGTTCACTAGATCAATCTAGCCGATAAGAGTATTACAACTCCACCCATAAAGAGCCTCAAATAGACTCATCCTCAAGGATTCTTGATACCCATTATTATATGCAAACTCTACAACTGGAAGATACTCCTCCCATTTCCTTTGTTGATGCATGACATACATACTCAACATGTCCTCAAGAATCATGTTAACCATCTCTGTCTGTCCATTTGTCTCAGGATGATACGTTGTATTGAAATTCAACTTTGTCCACAAGCCCACAAATAACTCCTTCCAAAACTTGGAAGCAAACTTGGCATCTCTATCTGATATGATATTCTTGGGAACACAATGAAACCTCACTATCTCCCCAATGAAGATTTGAGCTACCTCACTAGTTGAATTAGTAGACTTCATTGCAATGAAGTAAGCTACATTACTCAACATGTCAACCACAACCATGATGGAATCATGTTGCTTCGATGTCCTCGACAAACCTGTAATGAAGTCCATGGAAATGACCTCCCATTTCCATTTTGGAATCAGAATAGGCTGCAAAAAACCAGCTGGATGCTTACACTTTTCTTTCGCCTACTGACAATCCAAGCATTTAGCAACAAACTCAGCTACCTCTTTCTTCAAATTCAACTAATGATAGAAATTATGTATTGTTTTCAAGGTCTTCTAGTATCCTAGGTAGCCTGAATATGGCTTAACATGAAACTACCTCAAGATAAGCTTCTTGAGCTCACTGCTATATGGCACATAGATCCTATTCCTTAATATCACAAAGTCATTTTTCGTGAGGTGATACTCCTCATCTCTATCACCTTCACCCTGCCGCTACAACCTCTGCTTTAGCTGCTGGTACCTACCATCATGTTGCCCTACAAGTAAGATTAACTCCTGTAAATTTGTCCCATAAGCTCTCACAACTAAAATGTGATTTACCTGCAATCTCCTACTAAGAGCATCTACAACCTTGTTCTCCTTGCCCTTAATATACCTGATCTTGAAATCAAACTTACTGAGAGTAGCCAACCATCTAGCTTGTTTAGTATTGACATTGGATTGTTCAAACAAATACCTTAGTTCATTATGATCAATCATTAGAGTAAACCTCCGGCCAAGAATATAATGGCTACACATCTTCAAGGCATGAATGATAGTTGCCAACTCAAGATCATGAGTCACATAGTTCTGCTTTTGCTCGTTCAACTTTCTTGACTCATAGCATACAACATGTCCTTCCTGCATGAAAACCCCACCAAGTCCTTTCTTGCAAGCATATATACATACTGCAAACTCCTTATTAGGATTTGCAATCTTCAAAATTGGAGCATTTGTAAGAAAATGCTTCAATTGATCAAAGCTAGTTGCACACTCTTTAGTCATTCAAACATCTTTCCTTTTCTCTGCAAAGATGTAATAGGATAGGAAATCCTTGAGAAGTTTCTAATGAACCTCTTGTAATAACCTGCTAGTTCCGTGAATGATCTGACCTCATCCACATTCCTAGGATTTGGCCACTCCATGATAACGATAATCTTTTCCGGGTCCACAGCTATACCTTCCTTGGAAACAACATGCACCAAGTAATGAATCTGATACTAAAATAAACTTCACTACTAAGCTTGGTGTACAACTAATTCTCTCTCAACAATCTCGACATTGTTTCCAGGTGCTCTACATGCTCCTCCTCATTCTTAGACTTTATCAATATATCATCAATGAGAACTATCACAAACTTGTCTAGATAAGGACGCAACACACTGTTCATCAAACACATGAAAGTGGCTAGAGCATTAGTAAGGCCAAACATATCCACCACAAACTCATAATGTCCATACCTCATGCAGAATGCAGTCTTGTAGATATCTTTTCTTTGATGCACACCTAATGATATCCCAAACTCAAATCAATATTTGAAAAAATTGTTGCTTCCTTCAACTGATCAAACACATTATCAATCCACGACAATGGAAACTTGTTCTTGATATTCACCTTGTTCAAATGCCTATAATCAATCCACAATCTAAGAGTACCATCCTTCTTATTTACAAACAAAAATGGTGCACCCCAAGGCGACACACTTTGCCTTATGTATCATTTATCAAGAATTCTCATAAGATGCAACTTCAATTCCACCAACTCTGGAGTACTTATCCTGTAAGGTGCCTTTAATGATGGTATTGCTCCTGGAACCAACTCGATAGAGAAATTTTACTTCTCTATGAAGCAGTAACTCTGAAATCTATGTTGGAAATACATCCTGAAAATGTTACAAAATAGGATACCTCTTCAGGACTTCATCATCGTTAACAAATTTCCCTTTGTTACTGGAAATATGCAATGCAAATAATAAGCATCCTTTCCTGCAACTGCGCTTGGCTTAGATGGTTGTAACCAATATCACTGATGTAAGCTTCTTCTTTCCTTGCAAGAATTTTTTTTCTCCATCATCATCCAGACACTCAATAGCCTTCTCATAGAATTCTACCTTGGTCCAATGAGTAAACAACCAATCCATGCCCAAAACCATACTATATGATCCCAAAGGAAGCACATTTAGATGTGTTGATGTAGGCATACCATTAAGCTCAAATGGACAATCTCTCACCCAATTATGAACTCTTTCTTGGTCCCTATAGCCAACTGCACCAACCAAGATTCGATATGCACTTCTTCACTCAAATGACACTGATTCACTATTTCAGGACTAACATAACTATAATTAGATCTAGGATCAATCAAAATGGAAACAACTTGATCACATATCTTACCTTCCATATTAATAATGGATGCCTGCTACTTTTCTTGCCTGTTATCAAGTGTTGTGTAGATTTGAGGAATGCTCTGACCAACATCCCCAAGTGTCTGTGCCTCCTTAGTGCTGTATATATGTGGTCTTCCACTCTGGTACAATGAGAAATCCTTCTTACAATGGTCTTTGCCATAAATCCAACGCTGCAATGTGTCTCTGCCACTACCTTTATTCTGCTACTCTCCAGGTTGAGGTCCATGTCCCTTCTGAGCTACATTAAACTTACTTGTAAGGAGCCACATTTTATTTCTCACTTGCATCTTGAGGTCTTCCTTACTTCTGAGGCCATTTTCCTTACCCTTATCATTCCCTTTCTAATCACGCTTAGGCTCAGACTTACACTTCGACTGCTCATGACAATGCTTCAATTTCCCGACGATTTCCTCCAATGACCGAGGCCCATCATACTCAATCTGATCCTTGAATGCTAATGATAGTCTATTGATGAACCTTTGGACCTTTGTCTTCTCATCCTTGCGATAAGGAACATACCTTACAAAATCTAGAAAATTGGTTGTGTACTCTTCATCTGTCATGGAACCCATCTTCAACTTATAGAATTCCTTGGCCTTTCTGTCATAATATCTCTCAGACATATACTTCTTCCTGAAGAGTCTTTTAAACTCATGCCAACTCAACTCTTCTACCCTGATTCCTTTGACATACTTCACATGCATTTCCTTCTAGACTGAATATCACTATCTTAGCTTTCATATTCTCTGAATAATGATGCAATCCAAAGAACTTCTTCATCCCAAGAAGCCATGATTTTGCATCCTCTAATTTCTTCATCTCCCCATCAAAAGTAGGAGGCTTTACTTTCTTGAACTCCTTTGGAAAAAATTGATTCTCACTCCTCCTATAAGGATGATGGCAATGATGATAATGATTCCTCTCTAAACCAAAACTAGAATATAACCCCTAAGTACTACCTCTCTTGTCAGGTGTATCTAACCACCTGCCACCTTTGACTATATCATCTTTGTCTAACCTATATCATGATTGAGACCTACTACCATATGCCCCATTAGTCCTTTCCTCCTATCCATGAATAATCCTTAGTTGTCCTTGTCTCTGCAAATATGATAGGCTCTGAAGGATCACCGCATTAAACTTGGCTTGATTTTCTTTAGATATAGAAAGCCTTTCATGTGTCTCAATCAACCTATTATTATCTTCCTTGAAACTTCTGAATTTTGCCTTTAAGCTTCTCAATGTATCTGATATATCAATAGAATAATCATCTCCTTGCTGCTCAACTTACCTGTAAGGAGAGTCACATGAACTGTAATCCAGCATTCCACTCGTCATCTTTGATCTTCTTCTTCCTACAAGCATACCATGTTAGATAAATTGAATAGAAAACATGATCAAACCATACCTCAACGTATCTTAGGGAAGGTTATCTCATCTGCACAAGTTAGCCCATATTAGCACAATACATCAATATATATCTATATATATATATATATATAAATATATATATATATATATATATATATATATTATATATTAATATATATAAGCATATCAACATCTCAACATCATACATGATGACACAAAACTGCAATAATAACCACATGCATGACAATTGAATCCATCCCAATGCATGCATATTAGGCACATATACAATCGACATGCATGCACAACTATTTACACTTACCCCAAGGTCCAGTGCTGCCATCTCGATTTGATACGACCTTGCGGTATCAAATATCACCCAAAGAGAACGAAACCCACTCTGATACCTCCTTGTGATGCCTCCTCCCACATTTACCCGCCTTTACAAGCTCTCCAGGGTAAACATGAGTTGAGTGCTACTATGACATGACCTAACCTCCAAGTTCGAGTTATAGAAGCGGGGCCTACAAATTGGAAGTAAAATGACATCCCTTAGAGATTACAGATCACTCAAGAGTTTACCAACCACCCTAGGTGATCAATCCCTGAGCTAGAACTCTTTTTCACTGATCTATGCCACTTTTTCAGGCAAGCCACCAAACCACTGCCTATAACTTTCCAGAATCATGACAATGATGACAACAATGCTAAACAATATAATATTGTAAAATATATAAATAATACATGCCTAGTACATGATAGACATTTCGTCAAACATATAGTAAACATATAAGCTACAGGTCATGAATGTATATTTGCTCATAAACTTATGAAATTCATCTGGACATCACCAAGAAGGCTTAATGCCCTCTCTGACTAGCTGTAACAACACTTGTTAGCCTATGCATTCATCAACCATTCAATGACTTATCAAACCATGAACAAGAGCCATAACTAGAGCACATCATAGAACCATGCATATAACCAACATATAACCAGAATAGAAACCATGATGATTTAGACATAAAACCACTTAGTAACCAATACATGTGCTCATAAATCATAATGAGGAAAATAACTTGTATTAACATATGCAAAAGCCAACCAATTCAGGGACTTCCACGTACCACCCAACCATATATTGGGATGAACTAAAATTTTCTTTCAGCCAATCACCCATGTGCCATATTCCAAGCATGAATGTGGGATCTCATGGGATAAAATAGTACATAACCAAATAGGGAAACCAGATGTTAAACCACCTCCATCCTTAAGCTTTTGTGATCTCACCTAAATTGGTCCCAAGATCACAAAAAAAAAGAAACTTGGATGCCTTAGAATGCCTTCACCATACCTTGAGGAATTTTCATGTCTCCACCCACCTGTTGAGGGATTCCCAGAGAAAAACATTTCCACCCCCAACCCTTGGGATTTTCCTGAGACTACCACACCCAATTCCAAAACCTTTCGACAATCTAAAGCTCAACCAAGAATGAATCCCATCACACCTTGGCTATCTAAGAAATGAAAAGGAAAGACTAAAACCACTAGAAAACTAGACAAAACCCATGCCAATGACAACAAATGAACCAAATAACCAAATGCATGTACCATGCATTCACATCCCAACAAGGAAATCACACGTGCAACTTGTTACCTAAAACATATTCCTATTGAAGTTGTTAATCCAATCTTCTCCTTGATCTCCTTTGCATTCCTTTGCTTGTCCTTTTCCTTCCTTTGCTTGCTTGCTTCCCTTTCTCCAAATTCAATTGAATGCTAAATTGCTTCAAGAATAAGTGTGCAAGAGTGTAAGAAGAGAACCGAGATTGAATTGACAAAAGCTAAGCCAAAAGCTAAATAGACAAAAGTTGTGAATTGTTTCTTTGATGCCTTTTTATCATTGATGTCCCTTTTTGTTCATCTTCCTTCATTTTCCCTCTAATTTCCCTCGCATGCATATTTTTATCTCTTCATGTTCATTTTCTACTATTTCCCTTTATTTTCATAATTAAATACCAATTATTGCCTCTTTGCCAATTTCTATAGCCATTAATACACTGCAAGATATGCCCACTAAAGTGTTTTGCCAACATTCAACTCAGAATACATGTCCCATGATCTTGGTCTTATTTTCCATTTATTATCTTTTATTACATGAAACTTTAACCCATGTCTATTACAATAACAGTAGGTTGTAGCTTCTCAGGCATTCCTTGAGCTTTCGAAATACTAGATTCTATTGCAACTCTCTAATTTCTGAGATTGATGTCTCTCTTGACCTACTAGTCCTGGGTAACTCTTTACTCCATTCAAATCTATAACAATTTTTAAATTATATTCCTTTTTGGCTTCTATTGTTGGTTTCAGGGAAGTTTTGTTTGGTTCTGGGTCTATTAATGTATTCTCGTCTTCTTGAATGGTTTGTTATGTTTTTTCTACAATAAATGTCTTGGGTTGACAACCTTAGATTGTTCCATCTAGTGTCAATTTTATGTTTGTGGGTCAACCCACTTTTCCCTATGCTTATAGTTAGTCCACCTGATTTCTTTACGTTGTGTTCCATCATTGGCTCAGGTCTTATGGTATAGCTGGTCTTAGTTTTCTGCAACGAATATTCTTTGTATAAACTATTGGTGCAAGACCTAGCTGCTTGACGTGTAACGATAAAGAATGTGTAGTAGGAAAGGAGGGGAAGACCACAACTCCCAAGGATGAAATCGTGCCTACCAGCAACCACAGGAAGCCGATGGAACCTATCATGTAGGTGTTCCCCTTGAAACTTGGAAAGATGTTTGCCAATTGGAATCCCTTGTTGCTATAGATAGATAAAATTTCTTGGATTCAAAGATCCTGGAAGATTTTTCTACCTAGATTCCTGACCCTCGGCATACCAGGGGAAGAAGGAAGCAATGTCTTAGTGTTACTGCTTTGTATTGGAAAATGAAGACCCTGTTGGGGAGGGTATTAAAGGACAAACAAGAATAAATATATAATATCGTTGCAAGTTTGGAAGACATCAAATGTATCCAGAGAAACCAAAGAGTATACTTTTAAAAAATCGATGCAAGATTGAAACATATAGAGCTCCACCTCTAGTGTGATCCTGCTCCTCCTATTCCTTTGTAATATCCCCGGGTTAAAAATCCATGTAATAAAGTTAATAAAGGAAAAATAAGACCAAGGCCATGGGACACGTATTCCAAGTTGAATGTTAGGCAAAACATCCTAGCAGGTGTTCTTTTGGCTTATTATGGCTAAGGTGAAATTGACAAAGGCAATGGCAAAGGATTTAAAATGGAAAGGGGCATTAATTTGCATTTTATTTATGAAAATAAGGGAAATTAGGGGAAAAGGAAGGTGAAAGGTCACAGGTTGCATGTGAGGAGGAAAATGAAGGAAAAATAATGGAAATTGAAGAAAATAGAGGCCTCATTAATAAAAAGGCTTTCACAACCTTTTGTTAGTTTTAGCTTGGAGCTCTCTCTATTCTCTTTATTCTCACATTCTCTTGCACACTTAGAGTATTCTTGGAGCACTCTAGCATTGGAGGAAGGAAGATAAAGGAAGGACAAGAAAGAAAAGGGAAGCAAAGATCAAGCAAGGAAGAGTTGGATCAAGTGGCTATAGCAGGATTACTTGCAGGTATCGAGTTGTATGTATGATTTCCTTTCTAGTTTTGGCATGCATGTGTGTATTTGGTTCTCTTGTTCTCATTGGCATGGGTCTTTCCAGGTGTGACAATCGTTTTAGACTTGCCTTTCCATTTCCAAATAGCCATGGTGTGACGAGGTTCTTTCATTTTGTTGAGTTGGATTTCCGGATGGTTTCAAAACTGAGTGAGGTGGTCTTGGGGAAAAAATCATAAGGCCTAGGGATCTGTGGACTGGTAAAGGTGGATTGCAGTAAAGCTTGGTTGTGTATACCTTTGTTAGGCCCAGGAATCATTGGATGGTAAATGGCGGGATATACGATGAATCATAGAGGGTGGAGACAGAAAAATTCCTCACGACTTAGGTGGAGACATTCAGAGTCATCCATGCTTTTATAGGCCTAGTGATCCCTAGATCAACATGTGGTGGGATTGTTGTAAAGCCTGGTAGTGCATGTTTCTTTTTTGGGCATAGGAATCCCTTGGTGGGATATATAGTAAATCTTCATTGTATAGGTGCTTGATTCAGGCCTAGAAATCCTTGAGTGGATCTGGAGAGATATGCGGTAAAGCATGAGAAGCATGGTCAGTTTTATTTTGAGTCCAACATTCATGCTTGGAATATGGCACGGGGGTGATTGGCTGAAAGAAAAATTTGGTTCAACCTAATCTATAGTCGGGTGGTAAGTGGAAGTCCCTAACTTGGTTGGATTTTCATATGTTAATAAGAGCTCTTTTCCTCTTGTGTTCTATGTGTAAATGTACTTATTATTATGTGGCTTTGATGTATGTTCTATTACTATTGTTTATCTAGTTATATGTTGGTTACAAGCATGGTTTTATGACAGTCTTGAGTTATGGCTTCATCATGTTTTGGTTAGTAGATGAAATAATAATGAATGAATGACCTAATAAATGATATTGCAACTATTGTGAGAGGGCATCAAACCTTCTTAACGATCCTCACATAAGTATGAAATCCCTATGTTCAGATGTGTATTTATGACATGTACATTACATGTTCATGATGTGTTTGATGAAATTCCTGTCATGGTTAGGATGAGTCAAGTGAGGTCCTTGTTAAAGCTTTTCATTAGCGGCCTTGTCTTCTTGTTAATTATCATTTATGAGAATTTCATCAAGTTCTGGGCAGAGACTTGAGTCCTAGCCCTAAAAAAGTGGCTCAGACATCAGGTTCCCTGGCACAAAATTGCTTGAAAAAGCATGGGGGCCTTGTTGTGGGAGTGACTAGAGGATTTCAGCCGCATAGAGGGCTTGACATGGGAGTGATTGGGGATCTAGTTCAGTTAAAAAGCAAGTGAACTTAGCGGTTGGGCACTTGGCATGGTTGGTTAGCCCCTAGGGGTCCTGTAACTCCTGAGGAAGATCATTTTGGTGTTGGTTTGTCGATTCCACTTCCTTAACTTTACTTAGATATTCGAGTCATATCATAGTAACTCTTCCTCAAATGTTTACCCCGATCGGTCGGTTAGGTTGGGTAAATGTGGGAGGAGGGTGTTACATAGTGGTATCAGAGCATGGTTCACTCCTTGGACTGGATGGGAGGAATGTGTTTGTCATGCATGCATGCAGGTAGTATATGTGCTTGATGTGTATGCATGGTGGTGGTCATTGTTGCAGTTGTGTGGTCATGTAGAAGTTGAAGGTGTTGTTGTTAGGGTGTGTTTGTTGTGAATGCATGTCAGTTATATACGCATGTCAATGTTTATATGTTGTTATGCATGCATCATGTCCAATTGGTGTTATAGTTTGTGACATCATGCATGGTATTTGGTTGATGATTGAGATGTTGTCTATATGCTATTATGATTTTGATTATACATGTATTGTGATAATATGGTGTATCTTGTAGACGAGATATCCTTCCCTGAACTATACTGAGGTATGTTGATTATGTTTATATTTTGGTTTAGCTGACATGGTATGCTTGCAGGAAGAAGAAGAAGATAAAATATGACTAGCAAGATGGTGGATTACAATTCACAAGATTCTTCCTATAAATTAGATGAACAACATGGTGATGGGTACTCTCCTGACATAGCAGACCATTGAGAAGTTTGACGACAAAAATAAGAAGTTGCAAAGCAGATAATCACAGGATCTTTCAGGCACAGGAGAAACAAGCAGAGGTTGATGTAGTTATCCTTCATAGTTTGTAAGACTTGCAGAGACAAGAACCACTTAGGATTAGTCATGGACAGGAGGACAAGGCTAATGGGGCATATGGTAGTAGGTCTCATGGTTGGCACAGGTCGGATAGGGATGACATGATCAGAGATTACAGGTTCTCGGATACACCAGATAAGAGAGGTGATGGACACATGTTCTATTCTAGTTCTGGTTTAGACAGGTATCATGGTCATCATCGCTATCATCCTTACAGGAGGAGTGACAGGTATATTTTCCAGATGAGTTTAAGAAATCCAAGCCACCTACCTTTGATGGAGATTTGAAGAAGCTGGAAGATGCAGAGGCATGGTTACTCAGGATGAAGACGTTTTTTGAGATGTATGATTACAAGAGAATATGAAGGCCATAATAGTTATCTTTAACCTCAAAGGGAAAGCAAACATCTGGTGGGAAGATGTGAAGTGGGTTAGAGACATCATGACATAGGAGTTGAGTTGAAATGAATTCAAGAGACTTTTCAAGAAGAAGTACTTGTTAGAAAGGTATTATGGTAGTAAAGCCAAGGAATTCTATGAGCTAAAGATGGGATCGATGATAGATGAGTATATGACCAAGTTCCTAGAGTTTTTGAGGTATGTACCGTATCTTGAGGATGAGAAAGCCAAATATTAGAGATTTGTCAGTGGATTACCATTAGAAGTTAAAGATCAGATTGAGTATGATGAGCCTCAGTCACTTGAAGGAGTCATTAGGAAGTTGAAGCACTGTTATGGGAAATCAAGGCGTAAGACAAAATATCAACAAAGTTGGAAAGGGAAAGACAAGAATAAAGGTAAATGGAAGCTGAAAAGAACAAGATCCCAAGATGCAAGTGAGAAAGAGAATGTTGTACCTTACAAGAATTTTAATGGATCTCAGCCTGGAGAACAACAGAATGAAGGTGATGGTAGGATACATTTGTAATGTTGGACATGTGGTAAGGAGCATCTTAAGAAATATTGTTTGCAAAATTAGGGTGGTAGACCCCAAATTTACAATGCCCAAGAAGCGAAAACAGTTGGGGATGTTAGGCAAAGAATTCCTCGGATCTATGCAACATTGGATAATAGGTAGGTGGATCACCAGACATCTATTATTGAGATGGATGGTAAGCTTTGTCATCAAGTTGTTTCTATTTAATTAACCCTGAATCTAAATATAGTTATGTTAACCCTGACTTGGTGGATAAGTGTGGTTTGAATAAAGAAGTGCATGCAGAGTCTTGGTTAGTGCAATTGGCTACAGGTACTAGGAAGAGAGCTCATCGCTAGGTAAAATCTTGTGCATTTGAGTTGAATGGTATGCCTACATCAACGCATCTAAATGTACTTCCGTTGGGATCATATAATATGATTTTGGGAATGGATTGGTTGTACCTTCATAGGACCAAAGTAGATTGTTATAACAAGGCTATTGAGTGTTTGGATGACAATGGATAATAAAGAATCTTGCAAGGTAAGAAGAAGTCTACATCAATCAGAATGGTTACAATTATGCAAGAAAAGTGTAGCTGTAGGAAAAGGTGTGTGTTGTTTATAGTGTATATTTCTAGTGATAAAGATAATGATGTTGAGGATGCATAGGTATGAACAGGTACCTGGTTTTACAATAGTTTTAGGATGTATTTCTCACAAATATTTCATATTTTTCGCCTCACAGGGAAGTGGATTTTTCTATTGAGTTGGTACCAGAGGAAACACTAGCATCAAAGACACCTTACAGGATGAGCACTCCATAGTTAGTGGAATTGAAGTTGTCGTTGAAGGAAATATTTGACAAAGGAAACATTAAGCCAAGTGTTGTGGGGTGCACTAATATTGTTTGTGAAGAAGAAGGATGGTCCTCTCAAGTTATGCATTAATTATAGATAGTTGAATAAGGTAAATATCAAGAACAATTATTTGTTGCCGAGGATTGATGATTTGTTTGACCAGTTAAAGGGAGCAACTGTGTTCTCGAAGATTGATTTGAGATCATGATATTATCATGTATGCATCAAAGAAGAGGACATCTACAAGGTTGCTTTCTAGACCAAGTATGGGCATTATGAGTTTGTTGTAGTTCCATTTGGTTTGACTAATGCTCCAACTACTTTTATGTGCTTGATGAGTAATGTGTTGTGTCCTTATCTGGACAAGTTTGTTATTGTATTCATTGATGATATATTGATATATTCTAAGGATGAGGAAGAGCATGGTGAACACTTGGCGGTAGTGTTAAGACTACTAAGATATCATTGGTTGTATGCCAAGCTTAGTAAATGCAATTTCTTTTAGACAAATGTACCTTACTTGGGACATGTTGCTTCCAAGGAGGCCAAAGAAGTAGATCCATAAAAGATAAGAGTTATCATGGAATGGGCAACTCCTAGGAATGTGGATGATGTAAGGTCAATTATGGGGTTAGCGGGTTATTATAGGAGGTTCATTAAAAATTTCTCACAGATTTCTTATCCTATTACATCATTGCAAAGGAAAGGTAAGAAATTTGAATGGACAGAGGAATGTGCGGCAAGTTTTGAGCAGTTGAAACTGTTGTTGACAAATGCTCCATTTCTAAAGATTGCAGATTCGGATAAAGAGTGTGGTTCATACAGATGCTTGTAAAAGAGGACTTGATGGAGTCCTAATGCAAGAGGGACAGGTGGTATGTCACGAATCAAGGAAATTGATTGAACATGAGCAGAACTATGTGACACATGATCTTGAGTTGGCAGTGATCGTCCATGCATTGAAAATGTGGAGACACTATCTTGTTTCCAAGAGGCTTGTATTGATGAGTGATCACAGTGGATTGAGATACCCATTTGACCAGCCAAATCTGAATGTCAGGCAAGCTAGATGGTAGGAAACAATAATTGAGTTTGAATTCAAGTATAGGTACATTAAAGGGAAGGAAAACATGGTTAGAAATGATTTTAGAAGAAGAGTACAGGTAAATCATAAAACAACTATGAGTTCTTATGGGAAAAATTTACAGGATCATATCTTACAGGCAGGACAACAAGATGAGAAGTATATGGAGCTTAGTTACATGCTACAAAAGCAGGGTACATGTGATTGGGATGTCGACTATCGCCTTACAATAGATGGTTTGATCATGTTTAGGAACAAGATCTATGTGCCAGACAACAATGAGCTCAAGAAGTTTATCTTTAGAGAATTTCATGCTAAGGCGTATTCAGGTCACCCAATATACCATAAGACATTGACACCGATGAAGAAGTTCTACTATTGGCTGAACATGAAGAAGGAAGTGGTAGATTTTATGGCTAGATGTTTGGGTTTTCAACATGTAAGCAAAGTATAAGCATACAGGTGGTTTACTACAGTCGATTCTAATTCCAAAGTGGAAATGGGAGGTCATTTATCTGGATTTCATTACAGGTTTTTCGAGGACATCTACATAGTATGATTCCAACATGGTTTTGGTGGACAAGTTGACAAAGGTAACACACTTCATTCGAGTGAAGTCTACATATTCAACTAATGACGTAGCACAAGCCTTTGTCAGAGATATAGTGAAGTTGCATGGTGTTCTGAAGAAGATTGTGTCAAATAGAGATGCTAAGTTCACTTCCAGGTTCTGGAAAGAGTTATTAGCAAGTTTGGGTACATAGTTAGCCTTTAGCACAACTTATCATTCATAGACAGATGGGTAGACAGAGAGTGTCAACATGATACTAGAGGATATGCTGAGGATGTATGTAATGCACCAACATCGGAAGTGGAAATAGTATCTTCCACTGGTTGAGTTTGCTTACAGTAATGGGTATTAGGAGTCACTGAGGATGAGTCTATTTGAGGCACTGTATGGGTAGAGTTGCAATACTCCTATTAGTTGGAGTGATCCAGTGAACAAGGTATTGATAGGGTTGGACATGTTGGCAAAGATGGAACAAGAAATGCAGGCCATCAAGTAGAATCTAAAGGCAACTTAGGATAAATAGAAGAGCTTTGCAGATCAACACGGGTCATTTAAGGAGTTTCAAGTTGGGGAACATGTGTATTTGTACATCAAGCCCAAGAAGAACTCCTTGAGGATTAGGTCATGTGTGAAGTTAGCACCTCAGTATTGTAGGACTTTCGAGATCCTTGAGAGGATTGTACCAGTGGCTTACAAAATTTCACTCCCTCTGAAAGTGAAAATCCATGATGTTTTCCATGTTTCATTGCTTAAAAGATATGTAAAGGATGTTGATCATGTTATTGATTTGTCTGTATTGCAGGTGGCTCCAGAAGGAGAATTCCAACTGGAACCTTTATGCATTTTCCAGAGAAAGATGCTCATGCTTCATAACCGAGCAATAGAGAAGGTTAAAGTACATTGGAAGCACTTTGAATTCGATGAAGCTACATGGGATATGGTTGATCAGATGTGGACTATGTATCCTTCATTATTTTTCAGTGAAGGCAAATGAGTTTTTTATATGTACATATTTATGTTGTTCATTGTAAATACTACAATGAGCTAAGTTATAAAGCTCCATAGGAAGTATGTTTAGGTCTTTAGTGGTGTTGCTGGTTGTAGGTGTCATTGAACACTGAGGACGGTGTTCCCTTAAAGGGGAGGGGTCTGTAACATCATTGGGTTAAAAATAATTGTAATAAAGTTAATAAAGGCAAAATAAGACCAATGTTATGGGACATGTATTCCAAGATGAATGTTGGGAAAAAAATCCTACTGGGCCTTAATTTGGTTTATTATGGCTAAGGGGAAATTGGTAAAGGAAATGACAAAGGATTTAAAAAGGAAAGATGCATTAATTGGCATTTTATTTATGAAAATAAATGAAATTAGGAGAAAATGAAGGTGAAAGGTCACATGTTTCATGCGAGGAAGAAAATAAAGGAAAAATAATGGAAATTGAAGAAAATATAGGCCTTTAATATAAAGGCTTATAAGGATCAATTCAAAACCTTTTGTCAGTTTTAGCTTGGACCTCTTTCTATTCTCTCTACTCTCTCAACTCTTGCACACGTAGAGTATTCTTGTAGCACTCTAGAATTGGAGGAAGGAAGGCAAAGGAAGGAAAAGAAAGCATAGAGAAGCAAATATCAAGCAAGGAAGAGTTGGATCAAGAAACTACAACGAGATTACTTGTAGGTATCGATTTGCATGTATGATTTCCTTACTAGTTTTGGCATGCATGGTATATGCATGTGTGCATTTGGTTCTCTTCCTATTATTGGCATGGGTTTTGCTAGGTGTGACAGTGGTTTCAACCTTGCCTTTCCATTTTTGGATAACCATCATGTAATGGGGTTCATTTGGTTGAGCTGGATTGCCGGATGGTTTCAAAAATGAGTGAGATGGTCTCAGAAAATCACAAGGCCTAGGAATCCATAGATTGACAAAGGTAGGATTGTGGTAAATATTGTTTGTGTATACCCTCGTTAGGCCTAGGAATCCTTGACTGGTAAATGATAGGATATGCAGTAAAGACTAGAGGGTGGATGCAAACAAATTCCTCACGGTTTAGGTGGAGAGATTTGGAGGAATCTTGTATATGCCTAGTGATCCCTAGACTGATATGTGGTGGGATTGCAGTAAAGCCTTGTAGTGCATGTTTCTTGTTTGGGCCTAGGAATCCCTTGGTGGGATATATGGCAAACCCTGGTTGTACATGTGCTTGATTCGGGCCTAGAAATCCTTGATTGATTCTACTGGGATATGCGGTAAAGCAGGAGAAGCATGGTCATTTTTGTTGTGAGTCCCACATTCATGCTTGGAATATGACATGGGGTTGACTGGCTGAAAAAAAGATTTGGTTCAACCCAATCTATGGTCGGGTGGTACATGGAAGTCCCTGACTTGGTTGAGTTTGCATATGTTAATAATAACTATTTTCCTCTTGTGTTCTATGTGTAAATGTACTTATTATTATGCGGCTATGATGGTTGTGCTATTACTGTTGTTTATCTAGTTATATGTTGGTTACAAGCATGGTTGCATGGAAATCTTGAGTTATGAATGTCATCATGTTTTGGTTAGTATATGAAATGTTAATGAATGAATGACCTAATATATGATATTGCAACTATTGCGAGGGGGCATCAGACCTTCTTAATGATTCTCAGATAAGTATGAAATCCCTATGTTCATATGTGTATTTATGACTTGTACATTACATGTTCATGATGTGTTTGATGAAATGCTTGTCACGATTGGGATGAGTTAGGTCAGGTCCTTGTTCAAGTTTTTCACTAGAGGCCTTTTCTTCTTGTTAATTATCATTTATGAGAATTTCATCAATTTTTGGGTAGAGGCATGAGTCTTAGCCCTAAAAAGTGCCTCAGATTTCAAGGTTGTTGGCTCAGAACTACCTGAAAAAGATTGCAGTCACATGGAGGCCTTGTTTTGGGAGTGAATGGAGGATTTCAGTCGCATGGAGGGTTTGTCATGGTAGTGACCGATGGTCTAGTTATGTTAAAAAGCAAGTTAATTAAGGGGTTGAGCATCTGGAGTGGTTGGTTAGCCCCTGGGGGTCTCGTAGCTCTTGAGGAAGATCAGTTTGGTTTTGGTTTGTCAATTCCACTTCCTTAACTATACTTGGGGAGTTGAATCATATCACAATAACTCTTCATCACATGCTTACCCCGGTAGGTTGGTTAACTTGAGTAAATGTGGGAGGATGGTGTTACATCTTCCTGGTTCCAGTGTCAGAGATCTGAGTCCCATAGTCTCTTCAAATTCTTGATTTTCTGAATGTTAGGTTTTGGACAAAGTACTCTATTGGTTGGTGGTAAAAAATATATTGTTTCCTTTTGGGCAGATTGAGACCACCTACTTGGTGACATATTTAAGATGGCTAATAGTCTGATGTATATGGTTTACATGATATTTTGAGGCAATACAAAAAAGTAATAACGGTAATAATAGTTTGAGGTAAAGTTATCATTTAGTTAGTATTTTATGATTTTTAAAATTTTAACAATGTAAGATATATCATGAAGCAAGTATTTTGATGACTATTATAGATTGATGCATATTGGTATTTACCAACCATTTAATTCGTATTGTTGCACTAGTTAAATTACAGTTATAGAAGCTCTATTCTAAAATAAACATGGTTATTATCATACTAATGTTTTCAAATACAATAAGTATTGATGCCTTCATACTAATTTTAATATTAACCTAAATTTTAAAAATAATAAATAATGATACTAGTTTTTTAATATTTTCAACAAAATTAGAATATTACAAAATATAATCTTGTATTATTTATTGCAATGAGAGGCACTCTCTCGAGCCCAATGTGGTAGAGATGTTCTAATGTAATGTTTAACATTTTGACTAAGTCAAATTGCATAAAATTATAAATAAAATAAAATTATAAAAATAAAAAAATAAAATAAAAAGATTAATGTAATGTAATGCAAACATTTTAACTCTTGAAAATAAAAATAACGAAATAAAAATTACCCATGGTATTGACCCATGGTATTCATGTGGAATGTAGCCTATTTAAAGGGGGAAATTAAACTAGCGTAGATCCATCTTAAATCCAAATCTACTAAGGGACGAGAGGGATTATATCTCTTGATAGAAATAAATAAATTATTTTAACGTCCATGAGGCTAAAGATAACCTATGGGACAAATTTCTTTTCCATCTGATTCCTGTATTCAACCCTTTTCCTGTGACGCATCACAATAAATGCTCTTAGCTTCTCGACAAACCCCTTGCTGAATAAAATATCCCAAAAGCTAGCTGCCAAAATATCTGCATAACTTTCCCTATTGTCTTTGAAGGCCTCACATTCTAAAATGAAATGCTTTTATGTTTCCACTTTTCCAGAAGAGCAAAAAATACAGACCCCTTCTTCCCACACTTCTTTTGGCCTTTTCCAGTGCCTGTTTCACAATAGAGTTAATGAGAATTAGTCCTTGACTAAGCAATAAGAATTTTGGCTCTTCGCAAAACATTGACACCTATGTATGCTCTTTGTTGATGATTATGAGTGGGATTAAACTTTTCAATATAATACTTTTTCTTTCTCCCATCTCCTTATCCCAATTATGCTTGTGGAACTTATCCATAACAAAATATTTTAGAGCGAAAAGAGATTTGATCTCTCTTGGTGCTTGGTTGATCCAGATTTAAGATGGATCTTTAAAAATTAATTGTTAATAGATCTGAATATGGCAGGGATGTTGTAAAATGTCATGTACGCCATTATGTAATGTAAGGTTATGTTGATTGGGCCAACATTAAAATAAAAAATTAAAATCAAAGTTTGAGTTTGTAATTCAATGGATTTACCTATGATGGTTCACAATTACATGGTATTCAATAGCCCATGGTGTTTTTCCATGGTATTTGTTAAGATGAAGCCTATTTAAGGGCTTGAAAAAATCCGTTATGGAATGCAAGAATACCAACTTAAATCCATCATAACTTTGAACTCAATACGACTATTTCCACTTAAAAAAGTGGTAATTTTGTTAAGTAAACAAAAAGAAATATTTATATCAAATATTTTCTAGATGAAATTACATATAGACTTCCAATTCAACGTGTTTCAAACCACTTACTATTATTCAACATCAGGACATAGATGATGAACCATAGTAAGTGGTTCAAAACACGTTGACTTGAAAATCTATATGTGATTTCATCCAGAAAATCTCTGATATAAATCATGAATCACATAACCCTGCATTCTGAGGAAAAGAAATATTCTCAAATATATATAATGCCAGTGTTTGGACCAAATTAAAAAACGCAATGCAATTAATAATATCATAATTTTTAATAATATTGGTTAGATGAAAAAACATTTTTAAATATTTTAATTACTATTTTTTTAATACTAATTTTTATATTAATGTAAATTTTAAAAATAATATTTTTTTTTAATATTTTAATAAAATTATTATTTTAAAATATTGGAAAAATATTTTATATTATTTATTAAAAAATAAATTTAAATTTTTTATATAATAAGTAACTAGTGTAGCTATATAAATTAAATGGTTCATAAATATCATTAATCCTAAATCCATGATAAGCATCAAAACACTTATTTGATGATATATCTTCACATTACTAAAATTGAAAAAGTCATAAAAATGAACTAAATGATAACTTTATTATTACTAGCAATTCCCTCAAAAGGTGCAAAGAAACGCCGATAGGATTATTAAATTGAAAAAAAATTGTATTTTAGTTTCTATAATCAAGCAAATAGTAATTAATATATTAAAGTTATATATTATTGGGAACAATTAAAAAAAATATGCATTGAGAGAGTTACCAAGAAAAATGAAAACACTTTAACCACATTAGGAAAAATCATTAGAAAAAGGAATGTAGGAATTTACAGAGTAAGTTCCTCAGATAGAACACCAAAGGACACCACTCACAAATAGATCATAGATCAATACACCAGTATTCTTGACGTGGTTAAAACCCTCAAAGAGGGAAATTGTCCACGGCTTGAGCTAACGCGGCCACTCCAGGCAATTTATTAATGTAAAAGAAAGAAAATTTACATAAGCTTCTCTCATGAACTGTCAATTTACAAATGACCCTCCATGCTATTTAAATAGAGATCATCGACCAATCAGGTGTTAAGCCACAAATCAAGTATCGGTAATACGGAGGAGAGAATGAATCGTCGGATCACTTCATGTCTAGAACATATCGTGACTGTTGGATTGTAAGCTACAAAAAATACATACTAAAGAAACACACTTTACCTAACTATACACTATAACAAGTTAAACTTAACTATTTCCTATATGTCAGAATTAACGAATAAAATATATAAATAATAAAATATAATGTAAAAGATAATAATCATAAATAATAGTTAGTTAAGCCAGTAATTAGGTTGAAGAGGCATGTCTAATAGGATATGACTCTTCATGAAGAAACACTTGCTTGGAATCTAAGCAAGCCTCTCGTTCTCATTGTAATTCATTGATCCTTATTCTTATTCACACATTTTAATATATAATTTTTGTATCCTCATGGATATCTTTATATTCCAAGTCTTTTGGAGTAATTAATCTGAAGAAGGAACTTTGTATAAGAATGATAATATTTATATCCTTAATGGATATCTTGATATTCCAAGTCTTTTGGAGTAATTAAGTTATAGAAGAAACTTTGTTCGCTTCATTTGGTATCAGAGCCACGTTTGGCTGATCACCAGGCCTTTGGCTATCAACCTATCATCAACCTTGTTGCTGTCATAATTGAAGCGTCTCGCTATATATTGAGAGATTCTCCATTTTTTAGGTCTTTGGCCATTTGCTACTAATTAAAAATAATAATAATAAAGAATAAAGAAGAAGGGTATATAAAGAAAAAAGAGGAAAGGAAATAATATAT
>APFE031197808.1:0-11863 GCA_000404065.3 Pinus taeda
CAGGGAGCCTATGGGGCTTCCGATATACCCAGAGGGTACGTGGAAGACAGTCCTTGCGCGGTTCTGTCTAATGCGCTACTACTCGAAGGGGTACCCACAGGGGTTACAAGGGAGTCCAACAGACGTGACCACCTCTTGTATTTCCTGCGTGCATGCCTCCCCAAATCCGCAGGTTTATGCGCTTAACGACAGATCCCATGGTTTAAAGACGTCGGAACATGTCTCTAGCCAAAAAAAAATTTTGCTAAAATTTGGAGATCCCACCGAGCCCTGGAAAGTGCTCTGATACCACTTATTATGCTTCTTAACCTGCAAGTAATACCGAACAGAGAATATGCGAGAAAAAATACCCAGAACACAGAATATGCGAAGAAAATATACCCAGAACACAGAATAGCAATGATTTTATTACTCAGAGAGAAATGTTCACAGGCCTCTTCGAGGGGGCAACCTCCAATAGAGCAGAGCTCGATTACAAAACAAGACACGATACTCCTCGCAGGGAGTCTCTATCCTTTATATATGACTCATACATGCAATACCACGGGCCAATACCGTGGTTTTTATTAATACCGTCTATCTAATACTACCGCCCATTTACCCTCTATCTAATACTACCGCCCATTTGCAACTAACTGTGGTCCCGTCATTAATTGCAGGTTAACCAATTACAAAGATTAATATGGGCTTTATTGACTCTTGACTATGACGTGATTCCATGACATAAATAAGGGGGTTAGGGTGGGACCCTAACAGCTTCCTTTTCATATTATATGATCAGTTCTTGAAAGATGAATCTTCAAGAAAATAAAGGAAACTTTTTATAACCATATAAATCAATTTTAAGAGGTTTGGAGTCAAATTAGAAGGTCAAATTGTTGACTGTGTGGAAGCGCAGCACATTCGTCACGTTACTTGAAAATTACAACAAATTCATGATTTACAAGCTTATGATCATACCATGTACTTATTGTTGTGCCAAAAAAGTGGAAAAATCCCTACATCATCAAAAACCCATTGGAAAACACCTGTCTCAACTATAAAATTCCACCCATAAAAATCACCACCTATAACAGAAGCGCAACGAATTTCCACCTACATATGTTTCACGAAATGTTGGCATATCTCGCTAAGGAAAATAGTTTGTTAATGATGTTTATAGTACTGAAAACCTCCTTGAAACTCCATACATAATAAATAACACAAAAACACATTCTTCACAAAGACTAATAACATTATCTCTAAGAGACCATAACAAAACTTTTAAAAATTGACTAGAACGATGAAAACACTAAGCTTGACTTTTATTACTATAACATAGGACTCTAACATTGGCTCCAATGGGGATGACATCCTCCCTGTGAGGTTAAAAAGAACATCATAGACTAGTAACCTGATCCATTGGGCTGCTCCCAATCTTGTAACATGTTCCTGCTTTGCAAGCCCGAGAACCAAAACTGAAATCCAAATTGAACTGTACACTAGAAATGTACATCCTACAAACTAAAATTTGAAACTGTTGAAAAACATGCTCAAATTGCTAAGATTAACGACACACCATTTCCTACTCTAACCTACTGAAGAATTGTTGACATCAAGTGATACAAAAATGTCAGTGAAGCCAATCAAGTAGCTGCATTAGGTAGTATGGCTTTTTTACCATGCTTAAACATAATCAAAACTAAACAATAAAAGATAAAGGGTAGTTGATAATACATTTGATCCTCACAGTGGAAGCATAAATGAAAATTGATGTTGAAAATTCCTTCCATATAGATAACTATATGATCATAAAAGGCATGGATGTCATAGTTTGATTATTGGTCCTCATGGCATTCTACAGTTTGATTATCATGGTTGGACAGTTCATATCTTCTATCTTTGCCAACATATGGTTTTAGATGTGAGTCATCAAACCATTCCCAAAAAAAAAATAAAAAAAATCTTCAATCTCGATGTCAAATGATAGCACTGCTTCCTTTTGTTTTGGATAAATAAGGTTTTTAAAGAACTGACTATGACCTTGAAAATTATGGGATTATATTTGGGCCTCTAAAACATCAATATATTTCACAAGACTTTTAGCAAATGTTTAAAAAAATGATCTTAAATTCTGAGATGCATTTGCATGAATTTAAACAAATAGAAAAAAAACCTTGAACAAGCTTCATCAATTTGATCATCATCAAATTTTTTCCAAGATTTCTTAAAACTTTCAAGAAAAAAAGAATTTTAACATACCCTGTCATCTCGATTGACTAGGAAACTGGATCTAAAATTATGTGTTGTAGTGTTTTCTCCTCAAAGGTGTACGAAAAGGAAACACTTAAGACTATGGATTACAAACAGTCTCAACAATATAAATGGCTGCTAAACATTGTAGATCTATAGCAACTGATAGAAACAAAACCTGCCAAAATTTTGATCTATGCCACAATCATAGTTAAACAACAAAAAGAAATAGTAATAGCTCCAATAATCTAATGGAAACTAGATATATAAAAAATAGTTTTAATTATAACACCTGTGAAGGGAACAAATAGATGTTACCAGTCCCCCTCTATAGGATGGGTTCTTGGTTATCCTCAAACATCTTCAGCTTGTGCAGATTCTCTCCCCTCTATAATGTGTAAACCCAACAAAAAATGGTGTGCGACAATCAAAACAATCATAGTTACAACAGTGAGTGCAACAATGAAAATAATCAAAAGTGAATAATGAATGGAAAACCCTTCTATTTATAACAAAATATTGAGCTATCCTCAAATAATAAGCAATAATAAAATAAGTTAACCCCATTCTTGGAATAATCACTTGGAATATTTTATTATATTTGGTTAGGAGTGAAAAAATATTTAAACTTTTATTGAGAAATAATAAATAAATAAATGATTTCTCTATCATCTCAAGGAATTGGTTAAGGAATAATAAACAAATAATAATTTATTTAATTATTCCTAAGGGATTTAGTCAAATTTGACAAAGAATAACAATTAATTAGTGATTAATTACTTATTCTTAGAGAAAAATAAGATAATTAATGATTTATCTATTTATTTTTCATGATTGGGTCAAATATGACAAGGAATAATAATTGAACAATTGTTTAATTAATTATTCCTAGAAGAAAATCAAATAAATAATGCTTTATTTCATTATTATTCATGGGTTTAACTATAAATTACTTAACAAACATGCTTTATTAAGTAATTTCTCGCAATGAAAGAAATTTTACTATTGTAAAATTGGCTTTACATGGTGTACTTCGATCCATCTAGTAAATTAGGCTAGATGATCAATTTTTTGGCTATAACAAATTCCCCCCCAACGTACAAGTGTTAGGAGAAAAACGTATGACCAAAGTACATTGTAAAGACACAATCACTGGACAACATAGGGGAGTCAGAGAGGCAGAGAGAGACCAATAAAGCTGAAGTGAAAGAGGATAGGGTCAGAGGGGGCAAGACTAATGCAAGTGTCATTTTATGTTGTGGTACTAGACCTCAATGAGGTAGGGGAGGCATACCCATACCCACCAAGATAACTTAGTACAAAAATAATGGTGTGCCCATAAACATAAAATTGATCAATGAAGTGCATGGTGAATGGTACATGACATGCTCGCATAACAAAGCTAGAAAATAATACAATGTGTCCCATATACATAATGCACTTGGAAAAACATGAGCCAAGGATGAATTCAATAATATCTGAGTACATGAGATATAATGGTCCTTCCCTCAACAAATGGGTCAGAGGGAGGGTAAAAAAACCGAAGAAGCCCTGCTAAATAGGGAAGGGCTCCGCAAAACTAAATGGATAATCTTAAGGAGACGTGCATGCTATATCACTATGATCGGTAGGAACCAAACCCATCAAATTTGAAGAATTTCATTTAAGGATGTAGCATAATAGGAATGCATCCAAGCAAGTGGGGGGATACCTAAAGGGCCACCACCTCATGAGGTTTGAAACATCTCACACACACTAGGGAATTACTGGTACAATTTTCTGCATCACTGGACCATCAAGTGTATGAATCACAAACATGAAACAACCAAGTCAAAGGGAAATAATGAGACCCTATCCTCGATCCAAAGCGCCAAACAAGAATGGAAGTTGGAACCAAGATACACTGCCCTCCAGGCCATTCTTTGGAATAAATGAGCCGATGTCGACATAATAGGGCCCGTGATAGGTGAGGCAATGAGGATCCTCAACTTACGCATGAGGGAAAATAGTAATTTGACTAATGGAATGACACCACGGATAATGGGTGAAGTGTTACTAAGGGAAAAACATATGGCTTCCCTTGTCAGAGCATAAAGTGCATGGTTGACCTGGCAGCAACTGACTCAACTCTAGAGGGGATGGGAACAGTATGACTAGATGCCAAAATGGGCAACACAGGATGAACGGTATGGAAATATGGATGGAATACTATGACATGATATAATGGGATGTGAAATAGACTCCAAGGATGCAAGGGTGAGTCATCGCAGATGCTCTGAACAAGGGTGAGTCGATGACATTGGCACACAAAATAGGCCCGGTGGGGACCATTGAAACATGATTAAATGATGGTTACTCATGACGAAAATTGACACGTGGTACGAAAAGAATTAAGAGGAGGTGGAACTCAAAGTATGAGTGTCTTTTTATGAAGAAATTTTATTTTTCAGAGGCGACGAATTGACCCTTCTTGGAAAAATGGCTTCTTGGTGAATTGTAAAATCATAAAAAAATGAGGAAGACCCATTATAGAGCTCATTGAGAGCTTTCCAATGGTGTTAACAGTTCATCAAACTAAGCTACGGTTTGGTCACAATCGATGGCAAAACAATTGTGGATCTTTATACGAAAGGATGTTTTCCCTCCAATTTGAATTCATTTACTAAGTGAGTTGTGGTGAATTTGGAGAGCAGGAAGAGGCCCTAAATCGGGTGGAGATCATAGCAGAAAAACCAACCATTAGAATCGGGATCTCCAACTTTAAGGAAAGTGGACTTACTTGTCTAAAGATGGTCTTAATGCTTCTTGGAATGATGGTTCCTAGTGAAGAATTAAGGGAAGAGAAATACGAGAATGAAATACTAGAGGACATCTAGAATCATCCTCACCCACTAATTCAACCATGGGGTCTATGTGGTGATTGAGTATAATATTTGAAGATATGGTATCAAATGTCTACAATATGTGATATGAATATGGCTCGCTAGAGTGGCTGGTAGGATAAATTATCCAAGGAATGGGAGGATAATCGACCATACCAAGATCCAATGGGATCTGGGTCGAGACTTATGTTAATAAATTGAGAATATGGCCAGGGGAAAACCATCATGCCCCCAAGCATGGGATACTTCGAGCAAACATATGTGATGGAGGGGACGGATCTAGTATGCAAGGTGGGAATGATGCCCCCTAGAAGGAGGAGTTTGTGGAGAGCCATTGTGTTTTGAGTGCTCGAAAAAAGGATTCAAGCATCTCGACCCAAATTGGCATGAGATATTCGAAAGGAGATGTAGGGGCCTATTTGCCCCGAGTATGCTATGGGCATACTAGATGTATCAGAGTAGTGGACTTGAAACACTTATATGTTTTGTGTGATACATAATATGACTATGCATTTTTATATTACGATGATGGTTTTCCATGTGTTTTGTTTATGGTTGTCTTCTATGGTATACATGTGCTAAATGCCAATCTAGTATGTTATTTGCAATGGTATCTACATAGTTATTTTGCGCTCTAGGAACACGACTGGAAGTAATGGTGTAAAATTCACGTACCATCAGTTTAAATCATAGATATTTTCTAAATAGGACTTAGTTATGCACATGATACACACCATTCAATTGCATGATAAGTAGCTAGGAATCTAAATGAACAAGAAGATGAAGGATGTGATGAGAGAGGGCATCGACCAACAAACCTATCACTGCATCTTATTCGGCTTGGTTATTTTTACCAGATCCAATGCACACACTGTTCGAAAGGACTAACATGTGAAAGGGGGTAAAAATGGCCTAGGATGTCGAGGATAGATTCTTAGAGAAGAAACTCACACCATCAGTGTGACTGATATATGGTGTGGATGATGGATCCATCTGAAAGGTTCACAAGACAACCGATGAGATGAAGCAATCTACCTAACATCATGGCAAAAATAAAGAAGCACAAATCAAAGGGATGTGCTATGAGTGACATTTCTTGAGGTAGAGTGCACTAGGAGAATTAGGAAGGAAGTGGCCTTCAAAATCCCCTAAAAATATGTCCCCTTTCCTAAGTGCAAGGGTAATTAGGGGTAGACATAACTTCAATGATGTTGTCATCAGATTGGAAGATGGGCAGACAGGAGGAAGACTGACTACATGATGCAGCGACGTTACCTAGTGCTTTAACCCGACAAATAAGGTTCACATACACATCAACATGAATAGTAGACAATGACTTGGTAGGTGGAGGATCTATGGATGTTGAGACCTGGGATTTTGTCGAAGGAGGTTCGATAAAAGAGCGCATAGAAACCTTACAAAGGTTTACCTGTGAGGAACTCAAGGATGAAATAGGTAAAGGATATGGCCTGTGGTGTCCATCATCTCGACCTTATTGGGAGGGATCATGATGGTGGGACTAGAGTCCCCCTATTCTAGTTGACTAGTGGTACCAAAATCCACAAGTAGAGGAGTAGATGTTCCATTATGAGTGGCCTCATATTCGCGAAGCAAATCAAGGCAATCACGAAATTCATTGAGATGAGGGAAATAACGGGAATAGTGACCATGATGATCACACAGGACACAAGGGTGATATGTGTGTAATGTTTTGAGTTTCTTTGGTGGACCTGATAAGTTAACATGGACTTCATGGATATTTGACTCAAGGAATGTTTCATGAACCAAAGGTTTAAGATGAGGAAGCTCGGGACAATTATTGGTGGCGTGCCCAACAACTTTACACAAAGCGCACGGAGGTGATGACTTTGGGGCCTTAGGGGCTGGAGGAGCTTAGGGAGCCTTGTCCTTAGGTTCTTTCCTATTAGCTTCCCCCCTGCTCGGATGCTTTCGCAACTGGAGTGGGTTCTTGTTAAGGTTGTGATGGAATTGAAGCAACGACAGGGGCCGTAGGGACCAGTTGAACCAGGGTCAAATCATGATAAGGTCTTAGCTGACTAGGCAAAATGCTTGCACGGGGATCGATGTACCATATTGGGATCCCCAAATTCATGTTAGGAAGGAGCAAAAAATCCATGAAAGGGACAGAAAATACTCCCAGAGGGGGAAATAAAAAAGGTATTTGGCATGAGGGGTAATGTCTTGGCAGAATCGTTCTTAGATGGTTGAGAACCGGAGGAACATTTCCAGGTGGAAACATAGGAGAGGCACCCACAAACAGAGGAGGTCCTGGGGGAGTGGATCCAGAGGGCTCAACTGGGATGGATACAGCAAGGTGTTGATGAGCTAGTTATTGATCGTATGTACGAGATTACTTGAGAGCAACTTGTGATGCTTGTAACATGCAAACACTCAAATAGGTAGGCTCTGAGATGAGAGGGGGAGGACATGGGAAAGAACCCAAAAATGAGGAATCTTTGTAGACTCTAGGTTAAACATCGTTGAGAGGAGGTGAGGACTACTTATCTGACATGGACGAGATAATGTACTTGTGGGAGGTCACGGATGCCAGCTCGTAGTAAGTCAACTGATTGATGGTAATGATATTCCATTCATGGGGGAAGCACATCTTGTGGAACAATGCAAATGTGACAAATGACATGGCATCTGTGTAACTACGACCTAAGAGAATGTTATAATCCAAAGGGGCATCAATAGCCTCAATGTCGACATGAACAGTCTTACCTGTAAAGGTCACTGGACAGTTGCGGTATATGCCAAGGGGCTGGGAGGAGTGTCTGTCCCAAGAAAGAAAAGCGATGGTGGAGGGGGACAACTCAGGTGAATTATGTTGTTTCCAAATGGTAGCAGACATCACATAGGTGGATGCATCTTCATCAATAATGCATCAGGAGATGATGGTATTGCGGACTCAAAGTAGCATCTAGAAAGCAACAGATGAAGGCAATGGGGGATGTTCTGATGTATCAATAGGGAAGACAATCAAATGATTGTCAGAAGGATCTACTGCACCCAAGATAGTTAGTAGAGCTTTATTTTGAGATGGGCATGACTGGAGTACTTTCAACGTCAACATGGTAGTGGGTGATTGTGCTAAGTCGTCTACTATACTGTATGTATGGGCAGCTTGGTTAGAAGCCACATTACGATGTAATGGTCCCTTTGGGATATTAGGAATGGCCTCAACTTAGGTTGAGGGATCTGTAACGGAAAATTTGTGTCGTAAGAGGCTTAGTATATGCTTTGGTTTTGGACTTAGTGGTGGACGAAGTCGATGGCTTGTCATATTGATGCGACCGAGTTTGCTGGTTAATACTAGAGGGGTTAACCACATCATAGTTCATCATAAGGATCTGGTAGTCGCCAGGACTAGAAGGTTGGGGGGGATGGGCTACTTGACCTTGTTGAGGTTGAGTAGCGAAAAATCCTTGCTGAGGGAAAGGATTTGTAAGCATTGCGGTTCAGATGACACATGATTCTAAGGCATTTGTTGACCTCTAGAAGCTGCTTAATTCCCACATTTGGCACATCTGGGGTAAGAGAGGACGCTTATGTGTATAATGGCCATGTACACCACAACATGCACAAGGCTTGTTCATACGAATAGCCTTGTTTTGCTTGGGCTGACTGCCCCATTGCTGGTTGTTGGTGTTAGGCTGGTTCCCTTGGGGTTCACTAGGTTGGTTACCTTGATTACCCTAGTTACCCTTGTTACCTTTTCCCTTATTCTTTTTCTTCAAATTTTGGGTATTGGTCGCACTCTGCTGTGCAAACACTTGAAGCTGAGGGGGCGGTGGCTGCTGCAGCTGAGGATGCATGGGAGGCTACGACGCTAATGCTTGAGGGGATGGAGTGCTCAGCTGTGCATAGGGAGGAGAAACCATTTGGTAGATAGGTTGGGGTCCTGAAAACATGTTTCTAGTAGGTGGGGCATTAGTGTTAGAGGAACTAGTGCCCCCGTGTAAATATCCATAACTTTGTTGAGTATATGGTGAAGGATGTGAAAGGGTTCCAATAATACTGTAGGTGCCATGAGATGCCCCTGGTGCATTAGCACTTCCAGGACAAGGGAGGTCTGGAATGATGGTATAGACATAACCATATTGCACATAAATCAGGTCATATCTCAGAGCGGTTTGGAGAGATTCTTCCTCAGTTTGAGGAAAATGGGCTGTGACATATTTTCTAATGGGTGCTAAATGGCTCCTAAGAAACCACTCTAGATAGAAATGATCTTTGAAAGGTGGGGCACGAAATGTGTCCTCCTTCGACGCCACTCTTGAACATGGTCAGAAAGGCAAGTGGCGGAGGATTGATGGAATGAGGTCAATAACTTCATACCAGTTTCATACCGGAGAGGTAACTGGGAATATGAAAGGAACACTTTATCAAGCATCGTGAAAAAAGAATGAGATGTGGTGGGCTGGTCTACATACCATTTTGCAGCATCTCTAGTGAGCGTAAGTTGGAAGAGCCAAAGATGAATGGAGTCATCGGTAATGGAGTTGGACGAACACCACATGTGGAAGGAGCGGACATGGTTGGTTGGATCCTCTCCATCATTAACCTCAAACTTTGGGATGTCTGAGGGAAGCTTAGTTAGCATAACAAGCCAACCAACATCGTTGTGTATGGGGTCATTTATCAACTGGCTAAAATTTGGTATACTTAACCTAGCCATAAAAGGGAGCATGGGGGCTTCCGAAATGGTTCCTGATACTATTCCACTTGATGTGACTATCAGGATAGAACCAGCGCCAACACCAGGTTGGGTTCCTGCACCATCTGTGGGTCCAAACATGGTGATGATATGCAGTGATGGGGGCTTGGAATCAGACGAGGAATCATATGAACCAAGAGAAGAGTTGATATGGGGATTCAAGGGACTATGAACTCGAATCCTGCGGGGAGGAGTAATATGTACAAGCAGAAAATGGGGATGAAGTCCTAATAGTATCCACGACAAACATATTCATGGAAAAATAGTGGTAAGACACAGGTAACATGGAAATGGTGAAGGGAGATCAACAATATTCCTTTGTCTCGATGAGGTGAGATAATTTTATTATGTTAAGTCTTCACTTGGCAGTGTAAACCAAGTGCCCTTCGCTTAAGGTGTGCTTGCGTTTGCAAGTGTATTTATTAATTAAGCCCATATCGTGTTTGTAGAAAATAGGAAAAAAGTTTACTGAAAATAAACTGAAATTAACACAAAAAATGAACAACAAAACAATTAATTAAACCCCACCCAAACTAGATTTGCAAACACTGTGCTAGTTGGTGGCTAAATCGATGGGAAACACACTAAAAAGGTCAAGATATCTAATTGTCAGTGTGACTAGGATCAAATGACACTAGGCTGTTAAAAAGTGGTGCAACAACAACAAAAAACTAGAGAGGAAGATCATTGCAAAAAGACAGGGAGATGGGTGAAAAACCTAGCGCAACCAATGGGGCCATAAAGCCAATGACCAAACAAGTTTTAATATGAAACTTTGGATGGTGACAATCTATCTTTATGGATCTGAAACAAAAGGGTACATATCTAGAAAATATGGATGAAAGTGCTCCAGAAACTCAAACTGCTTACTCAGCTAAACTCCTACTATAAAGGTGGAAGCGTATTAGAAGCCCTATGTGTTGGGTGTGGAGCCTAATTATCTTCTGTATTCAAAGGTCTCAGCTAGATGTATACCAGGAAGATTGTACACCCCTCCATGTGGGGGGGTGTGGGGGAGACTTATCTCCTTTGAGGGGGTCGATCCCCCTCGGTTGGCGGTCTGGGGGCTTGTCATGCAGAAAGAGTTAATCTTGCGGACAAAACCAACCTCCCTAGAAGCCTAAGACTTTCTAGTGACAAACAAGACAATTAAGAGCAATCCTTCTCTAAACATGCATTATCATACGAGAAACCAAGTGTTTTGGATCCTACCTGAAGTCCAACGCTGTTGTAGTAGTCTAGCCTCGTCGATCCAGATGAGCTCCTCCTTCACTTCGAAACCTGCATACACTAACAATCAAACGATTACATAGCACCTGAATATCTCATAAAACAAAACATATTCAACATATAGACCAAGGAGTATATGAAACAATTCATTAATAAAAAATCATTGAGAAGAATGGACTTATTTGCATTAATAGGAAACAAAAGAAACCATTACAACCTGAGCCTTGGTGTTGTGCAAGTTCCTCCCAGGGTCCAGCAAGAGTTTTCCTCTACTTTGACAAGCTCACCCACTTCCAATATGACAACAGAAAGGATGGTAATCTCTCCTCACAAGCTTCTACAAGGAAGTCCTAATTCCAGCAGCATCTACCCTTTGGAATGTTCAGCTTTTCACCTCCCCTCCTCTGGCCTAATGCCTATATTTATAGTGTTCTAGAGGAAGTTAATCAGGTCCAACATCAATGGGATACTCCCCTCTTTTGGATGGGGTAGCTCCTCTCTTGATGGGATAAGTTCCTCTTTCGTAGGGATGCATGAACCATCTGGAGGCGCTCAATACACGTCAAACAATCTTCTAGAATGCTCTAGAAATGACCACAAGTAACTTTTTTAAGATGAAACTCGCGCCTTTTGACCTTTACAGGAGTACGCACCCATCCTTGACTTACAGAGCGTACAAGTATGCAGGTACAATGAGCTTGGGATGCGTACACGCAGGCAAGGTAGAGAGAACCTGCGTACCCACAGATAAACATGTTTTTTAATGACTTTCTCTCTT
>APFE031197810.1:0-20119 GCA_000404065.3 Pinus taeda
TAATGACCATTGTTTTATCCCCTCATGGAGGTGGATATTAGGAGTACCCATAAGGTTGGGAGGATAGCTCAACACCCGGTTGCTTCATATTTCAATTTGAGAGGGTTGGTGGGGTAGCCAACCCACCCTATTCACCAAACATGTGAGCATTTCTTATTAAGTTGAAGAATTTGGAAAGTCTTCACTCTAGTATGTGTAAATGGATTTTATTTTTTGTTGAAGCAAGAGCATTACCTTCTGTATCATTAAATCAACGAAAAATTTACATAATGTACGAAAGTCCACGCCACACTGTGGACAGAGGCAAAATAATGCTACCCCCCTCCGGCGAGCCCCTCAACCTAACAAAGATTATCGTCGAACCCTTGAAAGAAAAAACAAAGTTTTGCTAAGCCGACAGAAGAACCGAAGAAGACCAAACTGCACGGTCGATCCTAACCGTTGATCTATCTCGCGAAATCCAATGGTTGGGAGACATATCACATGGAACAAGGTTTCCGAACAATAGTGCAGGGGGAAGGCGGTGTTCTTTTCCACCCCCGAGCCATGTGTAGGATGCTGAATGGAATCGTTTCCAAATTGCATAAACCATTTCCTGCTTAAGGATCATGCGATCACCTGAAAACCACCATAGATGTAGTTTTCCTTCCCGAAAAAGAAAATTATGTAACTTGAAAAAGAAAATGATGTAACTTGCGACTGTTAGAAAAGACGTACTTTGCGTCCCTCGCATTCTTTCTTCTGTGCCTGTCCTGAAACCCTTGAATGTTGTGATCCTTACTACAGTGTGCCCAATGTGCACACTGAGAAATCTCGTTAATGAACACAGAGGTTTTTTGAGGCCGCCCGCCAAAGATCTGTCTGAAGAACAATGGTGAATCATTTTGAGATTTAGTCATTTCGTGCCTTGGTTCTATTACGAAATACATCCATATCCTCTTTCGCTTGCTTGAGACAAAAATCCTTTAACCTGCACTGAGGCAACTCCTGCCATTCCCTCAAAACCTCGCCTTCTATACAATGCACTCCTTGGTTGGCCATGATATCCGCCAGCTTATTGGCTTTTCTTCTAACATGGTTGAAACTTACTCTGCAAAGACCAAGGAGGTGACTTTGAATTCCTTGGAAAACACGGATTAGCCTCCATTGTTTTGAAACTCTCTTTGGCACTACCCCAAAGCTAATTCTTTTCATAGAGTTAATGGTTAACTCAAAGTCCACTTTTATAATTACATTTAAGCGGTTGTCGTGCTTCACAAACTCTAAGCATTGTTCCAAAGCCATTAATTCTATCATGTTGTTGGTAGCTCTTCCTAAATGGAAATAGAAGTAAAAGATAATGCTTCTTTCGTCATCCCTTAAAACCCCTCCAAAACCAGCAGTTCCTAGGTTGCCTTTTGAAGTACCATCAATGTTGAATTTCAAAAAACGTGTCAGAGAAGGATGCCAAAAGTCCTTCTCTGCATGATTTGTGATCACCTTCCTATCTATGCCTTGACAGATGAGACCCTCCATACCCAATTGTCTCAGAATTCGCAAATCGGCCTCTAAGGGAGGATTCTTAGGGTGATGACGAATTGTGGAGCCAACTGTCTCCTTGAGGTGTTTCCGTGTCAGATCAAACAATCGATGAGTGGGATTATTTTCATCCTTGAATATTCTCTTGTTTCTTTCTTTCCAGACATTCCATATAATGAAGCTTGGCGTTAGGGCCCAAGCCGAGCTGAGGAATTTATTGTCCAAAAAGTTTCTTCTCCAATTATTTAGGGTATTGATGATACTCCCTTTGTCACTATGAGTGTGTTGAAAAATGGTACTGAATAAATCCCATAAGCAGGAGGTGAAATGCAACTATTGAGAATATGCTCCATTGTCTCCTCTTGAGCTTTACAAAGCTGGCATATAGAAGGCCCTAGAATACCCCTCTTCCTCATATTGTCCCAAGTTAAGATCTTCTTGTGATGAACCAACCACATGAAGAGTTTGGTCTTCATCGACCCTTGGTGCCTCCAAAGGTTCTGTGAGGTCTTATCCGGAACATGGGAATCCAGCGCTAAGAGAATACCTTTTGCTTCCTTTCGACTAAAGGTGCCCTTTTTATTGTTGCCCCATTTTAGTTGATCCTACCGACCTGCTACAAAAACTCTAAGCATTGTTCCAAAAGCCATTAATTCTACCATGTTGTTGGTAGCTCTTCCTAAATGGCAATAGAAGTAAAAGATAATGCTTCGTTCGTCATCCCTTAAAATCCCTCAAAAACCAGTAGTTCCTAGGTTTCCTTTTGAAGTGCCATCAATGTTGAATTTCAAAAAACTCGTCGGAGGAGGACGTCAAAATTCCTCTGCATCATTTGTGATCACCTTCCTATCTAGGCCTTGACGGATGAGCCCCTCCATACCCAATTGTCTCAGAATTCGCAAATCGGCCTCTAAGGGAGGATTCTTAGGGTGATGACGAACTGTGGAGCCAATTGTCTCCTTTAGGTGTTTTCGTGTCAGCTCAAATAGTGGATGAGTGGGATTCTTTTCATCCTTGAATATTCTCTTGTTTCTTTCTTTCCACACATTCCATATAATGAAGCTTGGCGTTAGGGTCCAAGCCGAGGTGAGGAATTTATTGTCCAAAAAGTTTCTTCTCCAATTATTGAGGGTATTGATGATACTCCTTTTGTCCCTATCGATCTGTTGAAAAATGGTAGTGAATAAATCCCATAACGAGGAGGTGAAATGCAACTATTGAGAATATGCTCCATTGTCTCCTCTTTAGCTTTATAGAGCTGGCATATAGAAGGCCCTAGAATACCCTCTTCTTGATATTGTCCCAAGTTAAGATCTTCTTGTGACGAACCAACCACATGAAGATTTTGGTCTTCATCCACCCTTGGTTCCTCCAAAGCTTCTTCCAGGTCTTATCCCGAACATGGGAATCCAGCACTAAGAGAATACCTTTTGCTTCCTTTCGGCTAAATGTGCCCTTTTTATTGTTGCCCCATCTTATTTGATCCTACCCGCGTGCTACTAAGATCATCCTTTGTTCCAACATTCTCCTAAGTTCTTGTGCTTTTGTATTCAAGGGCCTATCATCTCTGCAATTAATGTTTCTCCAGATTCTCCACTTTTCTGTATTCTGAGTATGATCCGAGAAATCATTTACCTTATTTAAGCCTTGGGTATCTGTTTCATTTTTAAGGCTCAAAAAGTCCTCCTTTAACAATGTTGGTTCTTGTTGCCATCTATCCTCCGAGAAATGTGCTAGATCTCCCTCTCCGATTTCCCATAACCTTTTTTTTATACTAGGCTCCCATTCTCCTAGGCTTTATTCCAGATGTAGGACCCCTTTATGTTTCCAAACATTCTTATGAGGTCACTAGTTTGCCACACGCTGGCATATTTTTATTTCCACATACTTGCCCATTGAGCTTTTGGATCATGAACCCAACACCACCATAGTTTGGCCCCTAAAACATTATTGAGAATCTCCTGGTCATCCAAGCCTAGGCCCCCATAGTGCTTAGTCCTACAGAGTTTTTCCCATGAAACTAAGGCCCATTTCTTCCTACTCTCCTTGCCCCAAAGAAAGTCTCTTTGGATATTTTTGAATTGCTACCGAACTCCCTTTGGAGCAGGGACGGCTGATAACATAAACACAGGGGTAAATTGTAGTACAACCTTTGTAAGAACCAACTTGTCGGTCAGATTTAAAGCTCTGATGGTCCATTTTCGGACCTTTCCCTGCATCCTATTGATTAATGGTTCACAAATGCTCTTGTGCATCAGTTTAACAGTTAGAGGAACTCCCAAATATTTAGAGGGGAGGGAGTCCCGTTGAGAACCTAGAATTTTGTAGATACTTCTCTCAATATAAATATTGGATTAAAGAAAAAGATTTTTGATTTGGAGATATTAACTTCCATTCCTGTGGCCCTCGCAAAATCATTCAGGATTTGTTTGTAGGCTGTAGCTTCTCTGACTGTGGGGATTCCCTGTAACATGGTGTCATCTACAAATCGTTCATAAGTTAGAGCCTCACCATTCTATGTTAGTTTAAGGCCTTTGATCTTACCCATTGCTTTAGCGTGCTTGATAGACTGACCAAGTCCTTCCATCATAAGGATGAAAAGAAATGGAGAAAGCGGGTCTCCTTCCGTGAGGCCTCTAGAAGGAATGAGAATCTTAGAGGGAGATCCATTCACCAATATTCAAAAGCTAGAGGAAGTCACTAGGGCTATAACCCATCTCACCCAGTTGTGATTAAACCCAAGGGCAATTAGAACTTTCTTGATGTAGGGCCAGTTCACCTTGTCATAAGCTTTGGCTATGTCGAGTTGCATAATGATACCAACGTGCCTCTTGCTAGTTAACGAGTGAACCACCTTGTGAGCTTGAATAATGTTATTTAGAATTTGTCTACCTTCCACATAACCTCATTGTTCCCCTAAAACAAACGAAGGAAGTAGAGGTTTGAGCCTATTAGCCACTACCTTGGATATGATCTTATATACCACATTGCATAAAGCTGTGGGTCTATACTTTTCGAGGGTTTGAGCGATGTCCTGTTTAGGGATTAGGGAGATGAAGGAGGTATTGAGCACTTTCAGAATAGTTATGTTCAACGTGGAATCCTCCACTACATTCAAAATATCTTTTTTAACTATATTCAAGCAAGCTTTAAAATAATCCACATTAAAACCATTGAGGCTGGGCGCTTTGCCATTCTCCATTTCTTTGAGGACCTGATTGACCTCCTCTTCCGTTACTCGCATGTTAAGATTGAAATTGTCCTCTCTAGACACGAGCTTAGGAATGTGATTAGTTACTTCCCTCATGAACTGCTCTCTATCTGAATTGTTTCCTTGAGTTATGCCACAGAAGTACTGAACAAAAACAGTTTTTATATCCTCATGGGAGATATGAAGCTTCCCATCGTTGTCCTTGATCGAAGAGATTGTGTTATGAGCTCTATTATCCATGGTGGATATCTAAAAAAATCTAGTGTTACGCTCTCCTTCTTTCAGCCATTTAACTCTTGACTTTTTCCTCCAAAAGATTTCCTCATGTTTGCACAAATTCTCCCATTCTTGATGATTTCTATCAACTTGTTCACTTTTGACTTTATCAAAGCCTTTCGCGATTAGAGCTTGGTTGAGTTCCTACATTTTGATTTCCACATATTTTTTTCCCACAAAGATGTTGCCAAAATCATTCTTGTTCCAATCCTTAAGCGTGACTTTGATGTGCTTTAATCTTTTATGCAGAAGGAACATTCTTGTTCCTTGGATCTGCGAATCTTTTGACCACCATTTTTCAATGTTGCTCATGAATTCTGAGTGGGAAAGCAAGATATTCTCGAATCTGAAAGCCGTGTTCCTAGGAGCACCTATGCCCTTGATTTCGAGTTGAACCGGCCAATGATCTCAGACTCCAAAAGGAAGAACTCTCACTATTATTTCCTTATCTATAAGCATAAGATCTTATGAGGTGATGAATCTGTCTAATTTGGAGGCGACCTGAACCTCTCGTGATCTTTTATTATTCCAGGTAAAAAGGCCATTGTTCGTTTTAGTATCAACAAGACATGAGGACTTTCGCTATCATCTGTAAATTCATGGGTTTATGGCCCATTGAAAAAGCTCTACAGACGTGGGTCAAATATCATTGGAAACCTAAAGGAAGCATTGACCTACATCTTGGGTCAAAGGGATTCTTCACGATAGTGTTCACAAATATTGCAGATAAAGAAAACGTGTTTGAAAGAGGGCCCTACTTCTATGCAGCAACTGGCCTCTATATGTGGCCATGGATGATGAATTTTGTCCCGAAGCGAGAGACTTTTACATAAGTACGAGTCTCAGTAAGGCTCTATTTTTTACCTCTTGATTACTCGCAAACAGAATCATTAACTGCTATAGGCAATAAATTAGGTCTTTTGTCAAAGCTTCTGAAGCCACAAGAAGGGGAAAATACACTTCCTTTGCAAGGATATGTGTGGAAATGGATCTATTTGGAGCCCTTCCGGATGAGATAATCTTGGAAGTTTTTGACAAAAAATGGGTGCAAACAGTAGACTATGAGCATATTTCGTTGAGATGTCATAGATGCCATGAACATGGGCACCTATTGACAGATTTCCCCCTCGATAAAGCAGAAAACAAGGGCACAACGAATACAATGAAGGACAATGATAGCTTTCACAAAGTGGTAAATAAACGAAAAGGATAGCTCTATACGTAATTTAAAATTATAGAATTAAATGTCATAAAATCAAACACTTTTTTTTAACGAGTCACTACCCCAAAACATAAAATTTCAACTTTTTAAAATTATTTTAAAATACACAAATTTCACACATGTATTCATAATTAATTAAAAATTTAAACATTTCAAAAAAAATAACACACTTCAAACAAATATAGTTTAATATACAATATAAAATTATAATATCATACAGACAAAAAACATTTTTTTTTTAAATTTTCATGTTTATCAAACATCAAATTTCCAAGTACTTATTTTAAACTATTGTAAAAACACAGAGTGTTACACCCATAACCAAATGCAAAAACCACAACATTTAAATAAAACATTAACATGGTACAACATATTAAGCTAAATATAACAAAACATATAATTTAAAAGTTTTTGTTTTATATAAATTTTAGAATTTGAAATCATCAACTTTTTTTTGTTTTTTTTTTTCAAGGTGCTTTATAATATTTAATTTTTTGCATTTTTGTAATTCTAAATGTACATATTAATTGATAAAAGAATTAACCACAGAAATCTTTAAATACAATTTGTCTATAAAAATATGTCTACAAGCATCAAATTTTAAAACATGAAACTAAAAATTAAATACCAAACAAAGGGCTAAAACTTTTAAAAGCAATTATAAAAATGTAAAAAGTGTTTGATAAATGTTCAAATTTTGAAAGTACATTATAATTAAATATACTAAATTTTAAGGAGTATTTGTACATACTTGTCCAAAATAAAAAATTAATTTGAAATTCCATTTTCCCATTGGCATTAACATATATCCAAACTTGAAACCTTGTAATATGGAATATAAAATAAGCTATTAATTTTTAAAATGTAAGAGTGAATTTTAAAATGCAAGCTCTCAAATTAATTTAAAATACATTATATTATAGATAAATTAGTTTAATTAAAAATAAAAAATTTGAGATTTAAATATTTGTTCGAAAGCCAAAAAAATTATAAAATAAAATATCATAAAGTTAAAAATAAATTTAGAAATTCATTTCTAGAGGGAAAAAAAAATTAATCTATATTTAGATTAACTTGAAATATAAAAAAATGCATCCAAAAAGAGGAAGGATCATTATAATTAAAATTTTAAAAATTCATCCCATACCAAGAAACAAAGAAAGGACAAACCCTTGATAAAATTATAGTTCAATTTACAATTATATATCTCGATTCCAAATGGGATGTAAATTAATTTGAAATACAAATTCACCATATAAAACTCATCATTATAATATATTAAAACATAAATTTGATAACAATATAATCATTATATTTGAAAATTTCATACAAAAATCACCTGTTTTTGAAAAAATCATAGTTTAACATACAATTAATGAAACACAATTAGGAACAAACCAATATGGACTCCTAACCAATGTTTATTTCCCACAGGAAACTCAACGAAAAGAAGAGATCCTAAACTCCATCTCGACTCTTAATCACAACAGACCACTTCCACTTTGGATCGCAGGTGGTGATTTTAACATGATTACAACAATGGATGAAAGGAGAGGAGGCACGGGTAGAAGGTCTCAAGAAGGATCGCTCTTGAAGGACTTTATTCAAAATAACTGGCTCATTGATCTCCCTTTTAATAATGGAGTTTTTACATGGAACAACAGACAAGCACAAATCCTCCAAATTGCATCTCGGTTGGACAGGTTTCTTCTCTCAAATAATGCCATTCATCTTGGGGGTGATTTTGCAGCCTCCATCTTGCCCTTCACTGGCTCCGATCACTGGCCCATTTCACTTCATTGGTCCCGACCGGGGAACAATACTCGCAGACCTTTTCGCTTTGAAGCCTTCTGGTTGACTAATCCAGATTTCCATAAGTTCATTAGCACAGAATGGAAAAGCTTTCATTCACCTCCAAGTTCGAGAATGTTCCAATTTCAACAAAATCTCAAGTACCTTAAAGGCAAGATTGAACACTGGAATCGAACTACATTCGGCAATATCTTTCAAGGAAAAGCAAACATTGAACAGGAGATGAAGCAACTACTGCGAAAGATCATCACTCTTGGCAGATTTGATGATCTTGCAGAACAGGAAAAGACCCTTGAACTGAAACTTATGGAAAAAGAAAAGCAGGAAGAAACGTTGTGGAGGAAAAAATCAAGAATTAAGTGGCTTAAAGAGGTTGAAAAAAATACCAAATTCTTTCATAACACTACAATCCAACACATAATGCACAACAATATTACCCACATCCAAAATGAGCAGGGCACCAAAGTTGAAAGGCATGAAGATATAGAAGCCGAACTCCTAAACTACTTTAAGCAGTGGCATAGAGAACCAACCAATGACCATTCTTAGGCCATTCAAAATATCACAAGAAATATCCCCAAACTCATTACAGATGAGCATAATCAAATGCTGCTCAAATCTGTCGATCTTCAAGGAGTGGAAACAGCAGTTAAACAACTAAAAGCCGGCAAAGCCCCACGACCGGATGGTTTCACCTCCAACTTCTTCCACAACTTCTGGGACCTAATCAAGAATGAGGTTTGGCAAGTTGTGGAAGAGTCTCGCTCTCTTCATTGGATGTTTCGAGGGATAAATGCTACTTTCATAGCTGTGATTCCTAAGGCGGAGAAGCCTTGTAAGCTGGATAAGTTCAGACCGATCGCTCTCTACAACATAATTTACAAGATAGTCTCAAAAAGTATAGCCACCAGACTAAAGCTTTTGCTTCCTTTGATCATCTCGCCAGAACAATCTGGATATGTGGAAGGCACACAGATCACGGATGAGATCATCCTTACGCATGAAATAATTCACTCCTTCAAGATCTCCAAGAAGCGAGGTATGCTCCTCAAACTTGATCTCTCCAAAGCTTTTGACAGCCTCAGTTGGAATTACATTGAAAAGATTCTTCTGGCTTTTGGTTTTAATGCTTCTTGGGCTCGATGGATTATGAGCCTCATAAAATTCTCCTTCTTCTATGTTCTAATTAATGGCATACCCTCCAAAACCTTTCATCCCACTTGTGGCATTAGGTAAGGCGACCCCCTCTCCCCTCTCCTCTTTATCATAATGGTGGAAGGTCTAGGGCGAAGTATTAAACATGCTCAGCAAACTACCCATCTCAAAGGTCTCTCCTTTCACAACTCCCCTGTTTTCACTCATCAACAATTTGTGGATGACAACATGCTCTACGAACACCCCTTAGTCCAGGAAGCCAGGCATCTCAAATCTCTTTTATCAGATTTTTCAGCAGCCTCGAGTACTTCTATAAATCAATCCAAATCTCAAATTTTCCTTTTTCATACTCCCTCTATTATTCAGTAATCCATATTACGTATCCTAAGATTCTCCCCAGCCAAACTCCCCTCCTCTTATCTGGGTGCCCCCCTCATAGCCTCCAGCCTGAAGCACTCCTGGAGATCCCTCCTAGACAAGATGGAAGCTCGGCTCTCCTCATGGACCCATAGATCTCTTAATATGGCTAGTCGTCTCGTCTGGATTAAAGTTGTCCTTCAAGCCATGCCCCTTTACCTTTTTTCCATCCTGGCAGCTCCGAAATGGGTTCTCAAAGGACTTAAAGCTATCCAAAGGGATTTTCTCTCGGGAATCAGTAGAATTCATCACAAATGGGCTCTTGTCAAATGGGAAACTACTTGTCTTCCAAAAAAAGGAGGCGGCATTGGATTAAGAGATCCCACTCACAGCAATGCGGTTATGGGCGCTCGGATCTGGTGGAAATGGCTCTCGGGCCCTCCTCCTCCTTGGGCTATTTTATGGACAACCAAATATGTGGGAAATTGTCCTAGAGAGGAACTCATCAGAATTTCAGAGATTTGTAATGGTTCAATTATATGGAACTCAGCAAAACTTCACAGGAACCTCATTGAGCAGCACAGTTTTTGGGATGTGAAAAGCGGTGACAAGGCGAGATTTTGGGACGACTCTTGGCAACAGTCGCCCAAACTCAGGGACCTTTTCCCACATATTGCTCCCCCGGAACAGGGTTTTTATCCCCTAAACAAGGTTGGGAACTTCTGGAGCATTACTGCCACCCAAGACTATAGGGTATGGCTCAAAGCATCTTAGATCATAGCTCACGGGACTATACAAGAAGAGAAAACTTTGGACACAGAACTAATAAAAAGGAAAATACAGTACTCCAAGGAAAAAGACATTCTCAGATGGGGATATGAAGAAAGAGGTACCTGCTCCACAGGAGAGGCTTATAGTTTACTCATCAAAGACCAAATGAGGCCCGATATGCTATGGATTAAGATATGGGACCCTTCCATTTGGCCAAAAATCTCTACCTTTCCTTGGCTCCTATGCCACAAAAGGATACTTACTTGGTACAATTTGAGAAAGAGAAATTTCATTGGTCCCTCTATATGCTTCATCCGCAAAAAAGAAGAGGAGACAATTGAACACCTTTGGTATCACTGCCCGTTGGCATTCAAGCTATGGAAAAACATAAATTTTCATTGTCAGAAAGAGGTAGGGGCGAATGGAGACATAACGGCTACAATACGCAACTAGTACCCCCACCCCTATCAAATAAAAATCCTAAATTTTCTGTGGAAGCTTATTCCAGGTTTTGTAACTTGGACCATTTGGAAAGAGAGAAACGGTAGAATCTTCAAAAACCAATCCAAATCACTCGATGAGATATGGAAAATCATAAATCAAAACATTGAAGAAACCATGTCTAAAAACATGGTACCAAGAAGATCTCCCCACCCTCCCCCAGGAACAATCAATCTGGAATAACTGGAAATTCCACAGAAAGCAAGACCAGTGGATCAAAGGAACAAGGCCTCCAAAAGCCCCCTCATCGGTGAAATGGTCACCTCCTACAAGAGACATGTATAAACTTAATTTTGATGGAGCCTGAAAGGGTAACCGAGGGAACTCAGGATTTGGAGGAACTATGAGAGACTATAAAGGAGACAACATCATAACCTTGTTTGGCTCACATGGATGGGACACCAACAATTCTCCTGAGGTAGAAGGTCTTTGGCAGGGGCTTCTAATAGCACAAGACAGGAATCTTTTCCCACTCCTCATAGAGGGAGACTCTCAAATCCTCATCCAAATGGTCTAGAGGATCCTTCAGGGTTCCCCGTCCTCCAAGATTTGCAATAGTTGGAGAATGGCACAACGACTGTGGCATATTGAGCGATGGATAGGCTTTAACAGAACAATCTCCTTCACCCACATTAGAAGAGATGGGAACAAAGTTGCGGACCTCTTAGCTAATTTGGGAGTTGACAGTGGACGACATCTTCTTGTTGGATCACTAGCAAATCTATTATCTGAATCTCAACTTCTTGACTTCAATAATCTCGTGCACGAGGAAAGGCATGAGCTTGAAAATGAACTCCCGAATCCGCGTGACGTCTCGGCATTCAATGGCTTTCATGCAGCTTAATGAACCTATGTACTGCCACCTGCAAAGCAGCGTGGCGTCCCAGATCACAATCGATCGCAAAGGGAATGTTTTTATGGTTGCACGACAAGGCAGGCCTGCGCCATTAATGCAAGACGCACCTCGACACTGCCTGTTGAGGGTTAAATACATGGTGTTTCCTTATGTTTATTCCACTTCCAGTGTTCCGGTCTCTGGTTCTAGGTTTGGTTTTAAGCTATGGTGTGAAGGTGAAAACGCGCCCGTCTTCAGAGGCAAGATTCAGGCTCGCTCGGGTTTGAATTTGTAGCACCTCAAATTCACCTGCGTGCTCCACAGAGGAACTCGTTCAGTGGCTTGGGGTAAGTGGTCTGTTATCTATAATATCAGTTTTATTGGTGTTGCTTCTCGGTCTCGGGCTTCAATTGTCTGCACTTAGGGGCCTCGAATTCAATTGAGTCATTCCTCTGGTTTTAGGCTCTGTTCCTTTGATTTTTCTGTGTCTGTTGGCAATATGAAGCGCCATGGGAAGCGGCACTCAGTCAATCCTCGTTCCAACCCCGCGCTCTTGCCCATCAACCTCTCTTCCTCTCGTGAGGACCTACCACCCAACAATCCTCCTCGCAAGCTGATTCCAAATAGTGCCTTTCAATCTACCCATTTTAAATTTCAGAGCAATTTGAATAGGCCTTTAATTTCTGCTAAGATCACCATTCTCATGACGGAAAAAGAAAACCAGGTCGCCCTTCTTTCCTGCATTGTGCCCAACCCCTCTCACAGCAGTGAGCGCTCCTCGCCCGAGGATTCCCTCGGTATCAAGCGGGAGATTGAACCTGTTCTGCAGGTTAATTTGCGCCATATTATCCCTCCCCTCGTTGAAGGTGACAAAATTGAAGTGGAGAGAGATGTAAGAACCATCGACCTCGACAAGGTGATGGAAGGCAAGGAGCCTCTCAGTCATAATGACGCGTGTGAGGATGCCGAGGAAACACATGGGGAAGCAGAGGAAAATGATTAACCTGCGGTGCGATTTGCCTTTTTTGGTTCTTTGGTGGACATTTTGGTCATGGTTTAGCTTGACAGCATCAACTCCAGGTTATGGTCTCCCATCGACGCTGCATCTGTTCTCCTCATGGATCAGTTATGCTCTTTCCTTTCTCTTATTGCCTATCAATCTATGTCCCCTAGTAATGCCAATTTAGTTGGCTGTATGTCTCTGTTTTCCCAGTTCTCATAGTTATGGGGCAGCTTTATAATCTTAAGGGCTCTCGGGTTCCCGCCCTTGCAATGTTAATGGCTCTCGGGTTCCCGCCCTTGCAGCCTCCACCATATGTAAAAATATTTTGATTTCAAGTTAATAAAATTAGTTGTTACAAAGAAAAAAAAATATTTAATTTTTTGTAGTTTTGTAATTCTAAATGTACATATTAATTGATAAAAGAATTAACCACATAAATTTTTAAATACAATTTGTCTATAAGAATATGTCTACAAGCATCAAATTTTAAAACATGAAACTTAAAATTAAATACCAAACAAAGGGCTAAAACTTTTAAAAGCAATTATAAAAATGTAAAAACTGTTTGATAAATGTTCAAATTTTGAAAATACATTATAATTAAATATACTAAATTTTAAGGAGTATTTGTACATACTTGTCCAAAATCAAAAATTAATTTGAAATTCCATTTTCCCATTGGCATTAACATATATCCAAACTTGAAACCTTGTAATATGGAATATAAAATAAGCTATCAATTTAAAAATGTAACATGGATTTTAAAATGCAACCTCTCAAATTAATTTAAAATACTATATTATAGATATAAAATTAGTTAACTAAAATTAAAATTTTGGATCTAAATATTTGAGGAAAGCCAAAAAAATATAAAATAAAAAATCATAAGTTAAAAAAGTAATTTAGAAATTCATTTCTAGAGGGCAAAAAAAATTAATCTATATTTAGATTAACTTGAAACCTGAAAAAATGCATCCAAAAAAAGGAAGGATCATTATAATTAAAATTTTAAAAATTCATCCCATACCAAGAAACAAAGAAAGGACAAATCCTTCATAAAATTATAGTTCAATTTACAATTATATATCTTGATATCATACATTGCATTCCAAATGGGATGTAAATTAATTTGAAATATAAATTCACCATATAAAACTCATCATTATAATATATTAAAACATAAATTTGATAACAATATAATCATTATATTTAAAAATTTCATACAAAAATCACCCATTTTTGAAAAAATCATAGTTAAACATACAATTAATGAAACACAATTTTTTTCTAGAAATTAAATATCATATGAATGCCATAAAAGCATGTATTTATGAAACATCAATTTTTGAATAGTTAAATCAAATTAAATAAAGAGTGTTTTGTGCATCACCTTATATGCACAGCACATCACAACACAAATATAGAGACTTAATCTTCTCTTTATAAAGTTCTAGTTTATTAAGTATAACATATCTTAACAAGAGGTTGTATAAAGTTCACATATGTAATTTTATGAATGCCATTGAAGTATGTAAATGTGTGTATAAGCATCAAATTTTAAGTCCCTAAATTGAAAATTAAATAGTACAAGTGTCCAAGTTATCAAACATTGAATTTTTTAAATGTGATTTTCATAAATGTAGTTGACATGTAAAAATGTGCTTGTATACATTTTAGAACACAATTATTTTCTATTAAAAATGTAATTGTAGATTTATCAAACATGGAAATTTTTAAATGCAATTTCACAATTGTTATTATTTAAATGCATCTCCAATGCTTGCTAAGATTTAAATTTTGAGATGGGAAATTTAAAATAAAGAGAACCCCTACACATACAAGTTTTAAAATGAAAAAAAATATATATATTTGAAATGTGAGCTTCAAAATTAAATATATCAAAATTTTTTACATAAAGAGTGCAGTAATATCTTGTTGGCAATTTTATTTTAAAAATATTATGAAAAGAACACTTAATTAAAAAAGGTAAGAAAATATTATTAATCTTTCAAGTTCAAAATAAATAATTTAAAAAATTGTTATTATAAAATGTTTTAAAACTATTACCAAAAGAACACTAAAATAAAAAGGGTAAGAAAATATTATTAATCTTTCAATTTCAAAATAAATAATTTCAAAAATTGTTATTATAAAATGATGGCAGAAATAAATTTAAAATTGGAATTTAAAAAACCAATGGCACAGAAAAATAATTCAAAAATTAAAAACTAAGACACAAAGCATGATAAACACAATAAAAGTAGACACTCCTCCATGATAGCTTTGGTCATGGCTATCCATGAAGGTTGGGAGAAGGGGCAACCCCCCCTCAAAAAAGAAAATGTCTTATTATATTCCTATTATATAGTTTTACATCAAACAATAATATAATTGTATTAATCAATTACACATCATCTCTTTTCTACTCTTGTATGATTTGGACCTTCCATCAACCTCCCCTCTCAATGTAATTTATCTGGCACAATACCTTACTCTTGTAAAGAACATTTTCCATATATCTGTTTCATATCACAATACAATTAAATATTTAGTAGCAATTTTATTGTGCATTAATAAAAATAAAATCAATTGCTTAAATATTCTTTCAAATCTAACTCTTATCTTATTGATCTATATCATGAACCGAATTACATTCTTGTGCACAACTTCCTTCTTACCTTCCAACTCCCAGAAAAGATGTTACTTTTTTGTTAAACCATATTCCATCTCTTCTCTCCTCCTCAGTCCATCTCTTTAATAGCAATGATATCTCTATAAAATAAATACAAAATACAAATAACTAAATATTATTTCAAATCCAATTCAAAATAAATAGAAGTGAAACACAATAGAAATTTACCCTCTATAAATTTCCCCAATTTCACATGAAATCACAAGTAATAAACTTATATATATATATGAATGAGATTATTGAAACCAATAAAAGTAAAATCAGGCGAATAGAAAGTCTTAAACAACTGAATATCCTCTCTTTTCTCCCACAAATATCAGAAATAGGTTGCAATCCCACTAATATTAGGAGGCCTCTTTTCTGGCACACATCTAAACCTCATACAAGTCACAACACAACAAAAATATTTGTTGCCATAAGTTTTGCAATTTTGCAATCAGCATGTACTCTATTACCTTTCCAAATCATTTTTATTTACACACTTTTAGAGAATGCTGTTGTTGTTGTGGTTTCAATTTAATTCAGTTGACATGGACATCTTTGATGTCACTACCATTTCAATTCTATTGGTTGGGTTGTAATCTCTCTAGCTGAAATAAAAAAAAACGCCATTATATGGGCTACACCTCCACAAAATTGTTCAGAAATAAAAAACACACTAGTATGGGCTAGAGCCACAGAAATGCTCATAGTAGCCACAGAAATGCTCATAGTAAACTGATCAAGAGAGAATAAAAAACTCAGTGACACCATTTCTAAAGGATTGATTTCAAAATTGCCACCCTAAACTACTAATAAGAACAAATCACAACACCTATTGCCAAAAGTGCCTACCCTAAACTACTCATGAGAACAAATCACAACACCTATTGCCGCAGAGAAAGCAAGGGCGTTGTCCCTCTGGCAAAACCGTGAGCAGCACTCGGCAGAAGCAGAGGAGGTTATTGCAGAGCCTATTACCTTACGGGGTGACAGAGGCAAAAACAAAACAAAAACCAGAACAGGGCCGCAGTTCAACACGAAGATGCCATGCCAAAGTAGGTAGCGGCCCTTTTATATGTATACCCTGTAACTTTTACCACCCACCTCACCTGCATATTTTTTTTAGGGCCCCGTGAGGAATGAGTTCTGCAAGCTATAGATAAGTCTAATTAGGCATATATATTAAATAACAAACGAACGGCCCTTATTACCAGCCGCTATTATAACAAAACTGGCCTATACTTAACTACGTGCGCTCGGCGCATTGCCTTGGAGTAACCAAGGGCGCTGACCCTCGCGAAAGTATTTGTTTCCATAGCTATGCCAACTGGGGTTGTGTGAGACAATATCTTTGAAATAGAAACTCAACAGTGTGCCAGAACGAACGAATCCGGATAAACCCCAATTTTTTTAAGAAGTTTTCATTGATTTAACTTCTATCGGGTTTCTCTAAAAGCAAAAACAAAACAAACCATATTCGAAAATATAACCCTGCTCTATTAAAAACAAAAATTATGAAAGAAAATAAACGTGTAATTATCCAAGAACATTGAATGAAAAGAAATCCAGCTCTTAAATACAGTCTCAGAAATCCAAGGCATCAGAGATCACGGATTTTTTAAAATTGGGTCTATGTTTACTTTACCTGGAGTTGGAATACAAGGCAAAACTATAAGGTATTTAAACCTTAGTCCGTTTTATTTATGAATAAATTGTTAATTAGGAAAGCCATAATTTAGATTCTCACCTGTAATAGCAAAACCCATAGCATGCATTCCACAATTATCAGCTAATTTATGAATAAATTGTTAATTAGGGAAGCCATAATTTAGATTCTCACCTGTAATAGCAAAACCCATAGCATGCATTCCACAATTATCAGCTAGATCTGTAATTCTGCCCCTGTAATGCAAACATAAAGCCAAAACAAAGAGTATTAGCAAAACAAATGTGCATAGTAAAATGTTACAAACACAGGCAGAATTAATTCAGATGGTTCTTTACAAAACCATCCTGAAATACAAATAAAGAATAGAAGGGTGAATACATTGTCCCCTCAAGATCCCATGTTCTCTTCTCGTGTCTATAGCATCACCCTCCCTCGGAGCCCCAACGACCTACACCCAATCTTCTCCCTCTCTCCACCCAGACTGAGAAAAGAAAACCAAAACCAAGCCAAAACAAAAATTCTAGAATAAAAGAAAAACAAAAACCCTGAAAGAGATAGACATAAAAACAATTATTCAATTAAGCATGGCCATGTTTGGAAAAAAACAACCAAAAAAAACCAATAAACAAGTGAAAACCACCCAAAAAAAACAAGTGAAAACATTTAACAAATTCGACTCTGATTTCTTCTGCCAGCCTACAAAGCCCCGCCATGTCCAGTATCCTGCTCAGTCAATTAACAAATTAAATTGCAGGCAGTGGTGTGGGTGGGCGAATTGTGAAGCTCCACAATTAGCACCGTCAGATGGAACAGTACCAGAGGTCAACACATAATGAGGGAAGGTAAGGGAAGGTAGAAAGCAAGGCCGACTCTCAAATAACTGGCTCCTCTCTGCATTTATTTCCTTGTGAATTTCCTGTCACAAGGACAGATGCCCATCCTCCCCTCGCTTCTCCCCTCGCTTCACCTGTACAGCCTCCCAAATGCCGCCGGCTTATACTAATTATATCGATATGCGATGGGATGGGATATTTATGTTTTTGTGATTCCAGTTCATATGGTTAAAGATTTTGGAATCCTACAAGATGGACAAGCTGGCCCTGGTGAGGCGGTTAAATCATTCTCATAAAATTTGAAATGTGGCGTTTGAGTTTGAAATCCAAGTTTACCTACTCTCACAAATCTTATCTTGCTTTGATATTAATGTTTTAATTTCTTCCTAATTATAATTATTATTTGTTCATATTAAAGGTAAAAAAATCTGGTTTATTTATTTTTAAATATATAACCAAGTTAAAAAATATAATGTACTATATAAAATGGTTGGTTTAATAGAATAGCTTAATATTATATTGGTATATTTTTATCTTTTTGTAAAGAGACTTGCATATATTAGGAATATTTGTTTGCATCATCAAGTTTATCTTCTACTAGTCAATTCCAACTCAGGTTTCACTTGCACATTAGTTGATTTCTCTCATGCCAAAAAATATTGTGACAAACTAACTTACTCTCTATCAATATCACTCAAAATGATAACAAGCTGCAATTGATCCAACAATCTAACCATGTCTTAAGAGGCACCTTCATACATAACCTTGTGCCTTTCCTCCCTACCTTGAGGAGACAAAATATTAGAATAGGCATACATCCAATACCTACAACTCTTTCTAGCTATAAATGTCTTTCTTTTCCTTCGAATTATCCATCAATCCCACTACAATACCATTACTCTCACTTCATCCATCTTCCACATACTTTTCCATGGAAAGAAGTATAGCATGGTGGCCTTTGACTAGAGGCCATGGTATTCCCTAATCACATTAGCGAAAGGAAACATGTTATTAATTCCTACATTTCTCCCCGTTGTTAGGCTCTTGTGAAACATCTATTTTTGTCTTCTTTCAAACATAAAACTTTTTTTCACTAACTCTAATAACATGCACACCAATAATGATTTTATCATTGATACACATTCTCTTTCCTCGGTAGCACTAACAAGCACCATGACTCCATGCTTCATTTCAAAGGAATTTGTACAAATGTGTAATCTCTATTTTATGTTCTTGAGTTTCTGTTTGGGAACGAATACAAGAAATCACATGCATACCATGATTCCTTGCCTTTATTCATCTCCTAGACAATATTTCTAAACTATGGTATTGGAGCAAATCACCATCCTTTCGAGAACCGAGAATAATATGCTTTTAGATGGGCTAAAATATATTATTTCTATTGGCAAAAAATTCCGTCTCCCTCTTCTCTCCAAGAGTGGAGCCATTTCCTCAGAAATCATATCCGAACCTCAATCACATGGCTTTATGAATGTCACAATAAAACTCCATTACATTCTTCCACATATTGTGACCTAACTCCTTAGTGTTGCTTTAGTAGAGTTGGGACAAAGGCTATCTCAAGGATTCTAACATTCACTCAATGCATTGGAGAAATTTGAACAAACATTTCATCTTTTTAATAGTCGAGATATAGCACCCATCCATCAATCTTGCATTTTTTGCACCTACCTACAAATACTTGTGTCACAACATTCCTCAAACAATATTCATTCAAGGAATAATGGGAGGATACTAACAACCTCGCTATATTTGCTTTCATTTTTACCATACCTCTCCAAGAATACTTGGGAATGATGTTTACATTCTTAATACTCCTATGCACAGCTACAAAACTATCAACAAGAGATTATGATGCACATAACACATACATTGTCTTCCTTCTCTCGAATAGTGCGCACACTAGGTCTCTTTGTCGATATTTTCCACATCTATATCAAGTGTTTATCTTAGATCTCCACACTCCTCCTATCATTTCTCACGATCATAAATTTGAAAAAAATAATTTTTATGTTATGTCAAAGTTTAAAAATTCAATGTGTGTTCAAACTAATAAGCCCAATAAACACAACAAAGATAAACTATGAACGACATGTAGCATCCTCTCTAAGGATGTCTCTAGTTACTTTTATATGCTAGTGCATCTTTCCTTAATCTTTGGTGATTTCTAGAGCTTGGTCCAAGTCCCTCTCTCCCTCTCTCTCTCTCTCTCTCTCTGAGTTACTTCCCATGTGTTCCAACTCGCTTCAAGTGAGTTTTGG
>APFE031197812.1:3120-16070 GCA_000404065.3 Pinus taeda
TTTGCCTTGACGCTGTACAAGCTCCTCCCAGGGTCCAACAAGAAGTCTCCTCTACTTTGACAAGCTTCACTCACTCCCCAATGAAGCAAAAAAGGTATGTGATCTCTCCTCTTAAGCTCAACTAGGAAGCCTTGATTTCACTAGCATTTACCCTAAAAAATGTTCAGCTTCTAACATCCCTAGCCACTAACCCAATGCCTCAATTTATAGTGCAATGGAGGGAAGTTACTAGGCCCTCCTTCAAAGGGATAGAATACTCCTTCAAAGGGATAGATCCTCCTAACAAGGGATTACCTCCTTCTCTTTTGGGATGCATGAACCACCTTGGAGCGAACAATCCACATCAAAATTCCTTCTAGAATCATCTAGAATTAACCCAAAGTGAGTTTTTTAAGATAAAAATTGTGCCTTTTGACTTTCATAGGGGTATGCACCCTCCCCTTTACAGGCAGAGCGTATAAGTACGCAGGTAATATGAACAAAGGGTGCGGGCCCGCAGGCAAAAGTGAGAGAAAGTGTGAAACCAGAGTTACATTGTTTTTTGATGTCTTTCTCTCATTTCCAAAGCTTATTTTGAAGAGCTGAGGTCTGAGACTTGCTTAGGAGGACAGTACAAGTGATGATAGACCCATACTGACTGGAAATAATCAAGGTGACGACATTTTTGTGTAACAGCCCTGAAAATAAAAATAAGACATCTTTTATTAAATTAGATGTTAAATTTTATTTACTAATATATGATGGAGAGTTGAATGTAGAAAAGCTGGATAATTGGATCAGATAGATTGATGTTTATTTCAGAGTGCAGAGCATTGATTCAGACAAGAGTAAGATTCAGCTAGCTAGCCTACACCTTGGAGGCACTACTTTGGTATGGTGGGAAGGCAGGACACAAGCTGACATGAAGAAACATGGTACGATTCTTTCTGTCTGGAGTGAATTAGTTTCTGCAATTAAAAAGAAATTCTATCCGGTGGCTTACATGCAACAAGCCATGATGAGCTGGAAAAATCTTTGACAGTTGAAAGGGAAAAGTGTACAAGGTTACACCCAAGAATTTAGGAAACGAGCTTTGATTCTAGGAGTTTCTTTAGACTCACATGAGACTCTGTTGAATTATATAGGTGGTCTACACAACTACATGAGGCACACTATCCTCATGTTTAATCTCAATAGTATAGATGAGGTATGCATTCAAGCTACGCATCTAGAAGCTAGAGGTAAGAATGAGAACCCAAAAGTTGGGGGATCATCCCAACCCACTGCAAGAAACAATAAGGAGAAAAGAAAACAGAAATGGAAAGAGAAAAAGAAAAACATTGTACAGAAAAGAAAGTCTTCATGCACTCACTATAAGAAGGATGGGCATGATGATGAACAATGCTGGATTATGCATCCAGAGCTGAAAACTAAGAAGTTCGAGGGAAAGAAGAAGAAGGCTGCTGCAGCTATTCAAAAGGATTTGGGGTCAGACTCAGGAGATGAAGCAACAATCGCAGCCACAGGTATAAAAGGTAAAAATTCTAAAGCATCTACTAGTAATTCTGCACAATCTACTGATAATAAAGAAAATGAGAGAAAAAGACGCAAGCTTTTTCATATTCGAGTTATTTCCAATAATCAAAAGATTGATACATTGTTTGATAGTGGCTCACAAGTAAATTTAATTTCTGAAGCAATTGTAAAGAAATTGGGATTACTAACCACACCTCACAAGAAACCATATCCATTAGGTTGGTTATGTGATAAAGCAAAGCTACAAGTGACTAGACAATGTAAACTTAAGTTTTCGTTTGGGTCAGCATTTGTAGATGAGGTTGAGTTAGATATAGTTCCTTTAGATATATGTGGAATTGTTTTAGGAATTCCTTACTTGTATGATAGAAAAGCTATTTTCTATAGAGCTAAGAACAAGTATCTACTCGTTAAAGATGGAATTGAATATATTGTAAGAGCTCATAAGCTCAAAAATAATTATACTCTCATAAACTCAGGGCAGATGAAACGAATTGTAAATTCATGCCAACAATTTTTATTGATGGTTGTAAAGGAAACGAAACCTAATAAAACCAATGTATTTGAGGGCTGTGATGCTAAACAACAAGCTGATTTAGAAAAAGTTGTTTCAGAATATGATATATTATTTCAAGAACCTAAAGATCTGCCACCCAAAAGGGAAATAGTGCATGATATTAGTTTGCAGCAAGATTCTCCATTGCCTAACATTAGAATGTACAGGTTGTCCGCTTTAGAGAATGCAGAAATCAAGAAGCAGGTATAGGAGTTGCTGGAGAAGTGGTTCATAAGACCTAGCACATCACCATGTGGGTCTCCAATTGTTTTGGTGAAAAAGAAAGATGGCTCGTGGAGAATGTTCATTGATTACCGAGCACTGAATAAGATAACGATAAAAAATTGTTATCCCCTTCCTTGCATAGATGATCTATTAGATTAGTTGAAATAAGTTGTCTATTTTTCCAAGTTAGACTTGCATAGTGGCTATCATTAGGTCAGAGTTGCAGAGCAAGATGCATGGAAGACTGCTTTCAAAACAAAGCAAGGATTGTATGAGTGGTTGGTTATGCATTTTGGCTTAACTAATGCTCCTGCTACTTTCATGAGAGTAATGAATGATGTACTCAGACCTTTTCTTGATGATTTTGTTATTGTATATCTGGATGACATTCTTATATTAAACAAAACATGGGAAGAACAATTAAAGCATGTTAAGAAGACACTAGATGTTTTGGAAAGGGAAAAAATTTATGTTAAACTCTCAAAATGTGAATTTGGTAAAACATCTTTGAATTATTTCGGACATATAGTAGGGAGTGGTGAATTGAAGATATATCCCTCTAAGGTTGTAGTCATTATAAACTGGCCTAAACCCAAATCTGCTACAGAAGTTAGAAGTTTCTTAGGCAACACAATATTGGAGAAGGTTTATTTCTAATTTTTCCTTAGTTGCAGCTCCCTTACATGCTTTAACAGGATTGAACAAGGTGTTTCAGTGGGGAGGCAAACATCAGAAAGCCTTCGACACCTTGAAAGAAAATATTAATACAGCACCAGTACTAGCACTGCCCCATCTTCGAAGACCATTTGAGATTCAAACGGACGCCAATGACTATGCCATGGGAGTAGTTTTGATACAACACGGTAAACCCATATGTTATCATTCTGAGACATTTAATTCTGCAGTAGTTAACTATCCCACATATGATCAAGAATTGTATGCATTAGTGCAGAGTGTGAAAAAGTGGAAACATTACTTAATGGGCAAAGAGACAGTTATACGTACTAATCATCAACCACTTCAATATCTACACTCCCAAACTAAGTTGCAGCATTCAAGACATTATAGATGGATGGGTTTTCTACAACAGTTTCATTTAGTCATTAGATATAAAAAGGGAATACACAATAAAGTTTCAGATATGTTGTCGAGACCAATTATAAATGCATCTACTATACTTAAGAATAATTTAGTATTTCATAAGAGCTACATTGAAGAATATGCTCAAGATATAGATTTTAAAGATGTATATGCAACTTTAAGTCAAGGAAAACGAGTAGAAGAATTGGATTATCATGTTAAGGACCAACTCTTGTATCATTTTGGGAAGCTATGCATTCCACAAACTGGAAGAGTAAAGATAATTCGAGAAACACACACTTCTCTAATATCAGGTCACTTTGGTGTAAGTAAAATGATTGCACAACTGCAAAGATTGTGTTATTGGCCAAAAATGAATGAGACAATTTCTAGATATATAAGAGGGTGTACCATGTGTGCAAAAAGCAAGCCCAACAATAGAAAACTAGGCTTGTACACTCCACTACAAGTTCCTTCTCATCCTTGGGAAAGTGTTTCCATCGACTTTGTTGGAGGACTGCCTAAATCTAGGAAAGACCATGACTATTTATATGTTGTTGTGGATAGGTTAGCAAAATGTGTATTTTAATACATTTTAACAAACAAATTATAGTTGAACAAACTGCAAAGTTGTTCTTTCAACATGTATGGGTTCATTTCGGATTACCCACTTCCATAATATCTGATCGAGATACCTGATTTGTTGGCAAATTTTTGTCAAGTTTGTGGGAATTGATGGACACCACGCTGAAGAAAAGCACAACTTTTCATCCGCAAATAGATGGCCAAACAGAAGTGGTCAATAGGACACTGATCCAGTTTCTCAGAGGCTATTGCAACAAGCATACCAAAATTTGGGATGAACATTTATGTTATGTGCAACATGCTTACAATTGAGCTAAACATTCTTCTACACAGAGATCTCCTTTCGAGACCTGTTTTGGTTTCTCACCAAGGTCTCCCTTGTATTTTGTCTTTGGTAAAGACATAGCAGTTGATGGACATAGTGATGTGGACAAGGGAACCAATTTCATTGAAAAAATCCAAGAGATTCACCAGGCAATACAAGAATAGCTAGAAAAGAGCCAAGCCAAGTATAAGGCAAGGCATGACAAGCATCAGATGGAGCATAGTTTCCAAGTTGGTGATCAAGTTTGGCTGTATATCAGCAAAGATAGAATGCAAGGTGAAGGTAAGAAGCTAAGGCCAATAAGGTATGGACCTTTCAAGATACTTGAGAAAATTGGTGAGAATGTTTTTCGCCTTGATTTACCAACTTACATGCACATCTACTCATTTGTTAATGCACACAGCTTGAGGCTATTTGAACCTTCATTAATTGAAGATCCCAAAGAGCAGAGTCAATTGCCTTCTATTGATGATCTGTTGCCTGAATATCTTAATAAGTTGCAGGAAGATATAGTTCTGGACAGGAAGGTGAGAACCATGCGCAGAGTAGATGTTGAGTACCTTAGGATTGGGCTCAAAGGTTCAAAACCAAGCAGTGTGAAATAGACAGAAATTGAGCAAGCGAGGAAGCAATACCCTCACTTGATTGATGCTTAAAAGAAAACCAACTTTTGGTGGTCGAAAAGCTTTTTTTTAGTGGGAAGGCTGTGATCCAAATTGGATCCTAAAAACTATCTAAGTTTTCATGACTGTTTCAAATTATGATAAAAGATTCAAGTCCTAGAAAAATCAAGCTATCTAAAGGAATCCTTGTAACAATTGTAGTTGCAGCCATAGTAGAGCAACGAGGACCCTTGGTTGAGCGCGCAGACCATTGGCCCATGGTAAATGTGAGATGGTGCAAAACTAGCAAAACGAGAGGTCAAATCAAGAAACGATGGTGGTTTCTGATACTAAAGTGCAAATCATGTATCGCAGGGCGTCCCCCTCAGTGAAGGAAAGCCCCGAAGCACTCAGACACAAAATTGCTATAAAATTGGAAAAAGTAACACATTCAGATCCATAGAGCAGGACTCCCCAAACTAGTAGGATATCGGAAGGCTTCAAGGTGGTAAGCAATTTTGACCAAGTCCCACATGATGCCATACACCAAGTGACACGCATCTAGTGGATGAGAGAGAAAAATACCCGCATCAGACGGGTAAATGTCATGCAACTTACCCACCTGATATGAGCGATGACTGTAGGATCTGGGGGGGCCCAGATCGATGGCAGCGAAGCATCTTGATGACTGACTAGATTTGACAAGTCAAAAAAAAAGATTAAAGGGGATTTGGAGTCTGACGTGGACGATGAGTTGGAAAATGATTCGCGTTCGCGGGAAATCTTGAAGAAAACAGAATTAGAGGCCATTCGAATATGAGCTAAGGAATCTGACACTAGTTCATTGGGAAATAGGTGGCCACCTCCCTGCGAGGCGTTACCCAGTGATGATGACATAGAGCAGAGGAATTTGAATGGACAGAGGTAAAGAAACCAAAAGGCTGGGAAGCAGAAACAAATAGTCAAAAGAACAGATTGGCTTTAAAAGCCATGAATTGACAGAAGCAGAGCAGGCAGAAACTGAGAAAACAAATAGAAAGGCAGTGACAAGAGTTAGTTATAGGAAGCTAGCTAAGAGCAATGAGTAGAAGCCGAGCTGACCTGAAGGCAGCATTGAGCTAGATAGAGCCAGAGTAGATTTAGAGAGTTTGTGTACTCCAGAAGGCTTGAGAGGTTCAAGCAAACTCCTCGAGATAGGCCTTTCATACTACTTTGACCCTTAGAGGTCGAGTTCAGTAAGGAGAGTCTGTATACTCCAGTCCTACTGACTTACATCTATTTAAGTGAGATTCAATTTGAGTTCACGATTGTAAAACACTAGTTGAAAACATAATAGAGAGGCCACCACTGAAAGGCTGGACCAAGAGATGTAGCCCAGAAGCATTGGGTGAACTCCTTATTAAACTTGTTTTGTTTACATGTTTAACAGTTATGTTTTTCTCTGATTGCCTCAATGTCTATGTATTCTAGCAATCTTATTGATCCGTTGCATAAGTAACATAGGCACATCCATGCGCATGAGTCTATAAAACCTTTAATTCTTTATCCTGGATAAATTCCAGATCAGAGAGGGTCCAAGAGGAGACTTAAGCGGAAAGGGGAAGAAACCCCTGATTGTCAACCCTCAACATATTAGGTCGGAGGAGGCTTGTGTATATAACCTAAGGTGGGACCCTAGGCCAAGTGATATTGCAATCGCCGACATTGGCGGATCAGTGTCGGCGATGCCATGAGGCAAGGGAAGGACCCCCGGGGCTATGCGAGATGTGATTGTGATATATCGCATCGCATCGTCGCGTCCCAGTGGTATAAAACGGTTATAATATTGGACCCGACGAACTTTATAGGCATGGATTGATAAGTTTTGAGTTCTAGAAAAATAGACTTTCCCGTGTAATAGTGCATTTCGGCATAAAAACCGAAATACAAGGAAAAAAGCCCCCAATGTGATACAACCGAAAATGAAGGGGAAATAAAGGTGCGATTAATGAAATTTGAATTGCATAAGTGGGATTTCAGGTGGGCCTCAAGCGGTAAATGGTATTGGGTCAGCTCCACCTGATCCCATACAGCGAACGACACGTGGCTGGCTGAGGAGAGAGGAAAACCACCGTTTTGAGCGGGTAACCTCCGTACTCTTAAGCCACCGAAGATCACATATTGACCGTTGGATCAGGGATCACCCAGATTGATGGTGAGGCTTGTGAAAGTGAGCCAAGGCAAACCCGATGTGATTATAGGGTGGATTCGATAGTATTTGAAGTCCGATAAAAAGGATTTTGTTGGGTTTTTGAAGGTTTTCCTGTGTGTTTGGGATTTTTCCCAATACACTAATGCGATGCGATATGATGCCTAATGGTGGACCCAACAAGGATTTAGGGGCGATTGAATAGGATTTCAAGTCAGCAAATCATGCCTGATAGTGTTTTTGCAGACATTCTCCGTGTAATGGGATTCTCTCCATTTTTCAGTTTTTCACCTATGAAACAGCATCGATCCCTTCCGCAACTGCTCCTGATCATCATGCCACACTACAACAGGCATTTTTACAGGAAATGATGCATTTTTAAGTGTTGGCTTATATGGGCCTACCCCCGGTTTGGAAGAATTATTTAGCCAAACAAATCCCGTAGCTACCGGCACTTTCGGCAATATCCCGTAGAGTGCGGACTGAAGTCTCACCCGAGGTAGCAGGGGAGGGTGCTAGAACCAGGTTTCCGCAGCCTTGGAATGTCTAGATGTGGTCTGGAGGCTTTGTGCACTGTTCCATAGCTCCGCGCTGCTCTGTTTTGCACAGATCTGGACCCAGGATAATCCTTACTACTTATTAATGTGTTGTTTATAGATTCAATCTACTTATTATGGTCTTTAAGCAAACATTAATCAGATTTAACCAGTTCGCGCACTTTAAAATAGACACAAATTCACCTATATTCATAACATAATAAAATGCACATAGAATAATAGTTAAATTAACCAGACAATAACCAGATCCGCGATAGTTCAGATTTCACACAAAATTTCAGAATCAACTTATCTTCATTCAACTTCTTCACGAATATATCTAGATCCACCCTGAGCACTTAGCTGCAGGGGTCTATCCACTACCCAAACCCTCGACTCGGACTTACAGATGCTTCAAGACTTTCCTTCTCCAAAAACCCATTACACATCCAAGATTACATACCAAACTAGCTACCTCTACCCTTAGAGCCTCGCTCTATTTATGCATTTCCATGGATCGCGATCCATGGGTGGGTCGAATCAACTTATATTTCTTTACATTATTTTTGGGCAGAATACCCTTTGACTCAACTTATTACTAATTGTGCTCCGTGAATCCTGTGGAGTCTTTACCCAAAATTTCGAGCTTTGTGCCCCATGACCATTGCGCGGGGCTTCTGCTACCCAACAATCCCCCAACACAATCATTGTGACTCGTCTTGAGTCACTCAGCTGATGCAGGAATCTTCGTGCGGAGGTCAGTTAGCAACTTCTGCATATCTCCTGTCCCTGCAACAAATTCGGCTGCGAGCCTCTGTACCTTTTCCAAGTGGGTCGCGGACACATCCCTATCACTTGCAGCTGCTTGCTTAATGTCACACACTACCTGCATATGCGTTACCTTGCCTTCAATAGTTGTAGATATGCCAAATGCTTCATCCACCTAGGGTTGGATACATTCTTTAAGTACTCCCTCCTGTTGTCGCACTGCATCAACTTGGGCCTTGAGAGCCTGGGCGTCCTTCATTTTGGTCAACTGCTGCGTGATAGCGATTATCTGTATAGCCCCACGAATGGTGTCATAGGCCTGTTTTAACTCACGCACCTCAGTTTCCACTTTCTGTATGGTTGGGTCCTCCAAGAGGGACGTAAGTATCCCAATAGACTGACCTAGTAGTCCCGAGCATTCGCGAACAACACTCCTCATTGTTTCCAATTTGGATAGAATTTCGCCGCGGCACTGTTCCCATTCAGCTGAAGGTGTGGGTGGTCATGCCTTGAGGCAGAGCTCTGCAATTTGTAACGTTAGTTCCTCCTGGGCTCTTACAGCCTCCACTTGGGCCGTGCCAAAGCTGGCTACCATTTGCTGAATCTTGGTAGCCATTGGGAGATCTCCTTGGATGGCTAGCTCCAGTACCATGCTACATGCCTCCTTCACAACTTGTTCTACTTCTTGGTATCATGCGGCCAAATCATCGTGCTGAAGAGTGAATTTTTCTAACTTTTCCTATTGCTCTATCAAGGTGTGGAAGGCGGAACCTTCCCTATCCTGAAGCTCATGAGTTACCCCCTCTTGCAGTTGGCATAGTACTTCCCTGGATAGGGTGGCCAGATTTAATTCCCAACGACCTTCTTTGCCTACGGTTGCGGTTAGGACATCGCCTGCTAGTAATGGTAGGGTGTGTGGTGTGGGCGTGTTGACCATCTGCTTGGTGGTGGAGGTATCCTCTACTGGCTGTCGGATGACCCTGCTTGGGGGTCACTCTTGTAATGCCTACAACTGCGCTCAAATCTCCCCCAACACAATTGTCTATTCGGTGATTAGTGCAGTCAATGCACTAGTGGGAATAATGTTCACTAGCTGGTTGCTATCCATGAATTCTTTTTCCAAAGCCTTTGTTGTTTTGGACTTTTTGCGGGCGGTTGGTGATTCGTTGGCGTGTGACCGCTTGAGGTGGTCCTATGTCTCGGTTTCCTGTTGTAGGTCCTGTTCCAAGTCTATTTCCTGATCTTCCTGGTTCTCTTCTGTCATCGGGATCTTGGTAGCCTCCTGTTATGAAGCGACCTGTTGTTCCTTACGTGTCTTTTCTGCCAGTTGAGTGAGTCGCTGCTGGCCTTCCTTCTTCTGCTATTGTGTTGCCATTTTGTCGAGAATAGCCTTGTCTGGGGTGCACCATTCTCGAGGCCATGCTGCTAATACTGTATAAATGGCATCATCTATTGCAATGAATGGAAGTGTAACCCATGATTGCTTTGGATCCTTTCGCGCCCGGATATACAAGTGATGCATGTCCGCCTTGAACTTAGTCATGCTTTGAAAATTATTGTAGATCGTGGGGGACATGTGTGGTCTTTGAGCAATCTATGTCCATATATTTCCTTCCATGGAGGTCCAAAAAGCCTAGATCTCCAAAACCCTTGCCGCGTCCTTTGTAGCCCAAAGTGAAATATACCGCACTGCTTCAGGTAGGCTATCTTCAATGCTGGGAAACTGGCTCTCCTGCGGTAGTTCGCCTATAACTAGAAGGATTGATAAGAGAAACCATGCATAATGAAATGACTTACCTTTGTCCTATGCTTCTTGACAATTGGTTAGAAATTTTTCACCTAAAAACTGTGCCCAATTGAACTGAACCCCTACGACACACCGTCCTGCCAATGCAATGACAGGATCTGGCACCTCATCTGCACGACACTTCCTCATGAGTTTACCAGCTAGTAGCTGAGTGGCGACTCATACTGCATGCTCGCTGATGCTTGCTATGACATAATCCTGCTTTCCATTTTCCAGATGGTGTTTTTCCTTCACTATTTCAGCGAGGTCTCCCTCACTACTAGTTCCTGCTATATCTGTGGGGTTATTCCATTTAAGTGGCAGGTGTGTAATCTGGTGGATTAGGTCAGTTGTGATTGGGATTGACTCTTCCAACTAGAGGTATCCATCATGTATGAGACATAGCAGCTGTCGGATCACAAATATGGTGATGGCCGTGCAGTGATAGTGAGGTATCCACCTGAGATTTAGTAGTCCCTCCTTCTCCACGCCTAGTAACCACTTATTTGGTAATAACTTGTCTTCGGCCAGTTTGGGGAACTTATCGCTATCTGTAAGGTCCCAATCTTTGAATTTTATGATTGGAACGTGCCCCATCGGCAACCCTTCGAACCTTATGTCATCCGGAAGAAGGAGGCTCTGAAGCGTAGTCTTTGTAGCGTCCACGTCTTTTGGTATCTTGGTTGTTCGAGTCCACGAAGAAATATATGGAGGTAGTGATGGACGTTGGAACGTAGCCTCTTCTTCCTGAACTTGTGCATCAATCTAATCAATAAGGGCTTGCATATCATTGTCCTCCTCAGCGGGTTCAGTGGTGACTACTTTTCCTTTGTCAACTACCGAGTGTTTGTTTAATCTTGGTGAGGTCCAGACTGTTCGTACCATCTGCTTGTTCTTCCTGGGTTGCGGTGTACGTGGAGACTTAAGAACTTTGGGAACCTGAGTCACATCCTCAGGCTCTTCCTGATTCAGTTGCATTTCCTCTATAGACCGTGCTTAGGTTCTTGCCATGGTACTCATGGGGTGCCTGGTAGTTGCGTACTCACTGCTCTTCACTGGTTCAGAGTGCCAATAGTCCAATTCCAGCCCCAAATTATGAGATTTGAAAAAATCCCTCCCCTTTGTTTCTAGTTTAGCAGTGGCGTCAAGTTGGTAGATCTTTGCATATCTAGTCTGGAACTTTCATCTAAATGTCCCATCACTCGCTCCTCTCTAACATAACCTGACCTTCTTGTCAAGACTAATGTTGCTAACTGTCATATTTTGACTTTTCCCTGTAGTAGTGCAATCCTTGGGGCGTAGCTGCGATCTTGTGGACTACCTGACTTGGTAAAGAATCCTTTTGCCATGTCGGTTTCCTGCAGACTGGTTTATAGTCCCACGCCTTCTTTCAACTTCTCAAGGCGCTAAGACTATAGTTTCTACTACTAGTCAGGTGCTTGCATCTTTGGTGCGAGTTCGCAACTTCCTTGCTAGCCCGGGCTACGACCACCTCTCAAGCATCTGGGTAGCCAGTCAGGGGGTTATGTTCTTCCGTGAGTGCAGGCGCAACCATGGTAGTAGGGTCACATCTCATTTCTGGTTTACTCTGATGGATCCATCCCTTCTCAGTGCACTTTGCTTCCTTGGTCGTAACCATAGTTTATTGATGTTGCGGGGCCTGCTACTACCCTGTCTTGAGCTTCCTTTTGTCGTCTATTACAGGCCCAGTGAACCTGTGGTATTCACAACTTCCCTGATCCCTTGCTAACCTTGGCGCCGACTGCTAGTGAACCATTTGTTGAGGTGGCTTTGGGCTAATAATTCTAAGCTAGTTGGGTGTCTACACCTCACACTTGCAGCCTATGCTGGCAAGTAATGCTTACCTCGGTTCGCTCTCCCATCCATGCACACGCCTACCTCTAACATCCATGCCCTTTCCTTCGCATCTTCGGAGTTGTACCCTTTCCTGAAGTAGTGGTTGTGCATGATTCTTTCGCGGATATGTCCAGTTGCTCCTTTGCCCCTATTATCACTATCCTATTACAATTGAGTGTGGTTACTTCATGCAGTCGGTTCTGGCATCGTTCAATCTCTTCATCTGAGTCCAACGTGCAAGAAATATCACAGTCCCATGAGAGTCTACCATCCACTGTTGAATTTACCCTATCCTGATCTTGCACTATAATCTAGTAGATACAGTCCAACTCATCATCGTTGTCTTCATCACTGGATGGGCTCGGTATACCGCGCCCCTTCCGCTGGATCCAATGGAAACACTATGCAGAGAGATTTCTTTTTTAATATCATTTTTCGTTTCTTGAGGTTGATGACTCCATTCATATCCATTGCCCAATCTGTCCCTAACAGTGCAGGATATGGATTACTATCATCCACAATTTCGATAACCTCAAAATCGGTTTGGGTGTTGGTGCCATCGATGTCTACTATAACCCCGTGCAGTCTTCCCATGGGTAGAATCTTTTGTTGGTTAGCCATCCATAACTGAATCAGTGACCATTGTAGTGTAGAATTGCCCATTGTCATGCAGAAAGAGTTATTTTTGCGGACAAAACTAACCTCCCTAGAAGCCTAAGACTTTCTAGTGACAAACAAGACAATTAAGAGCAATCCTTCTCTAAACATGCATTATCATATGAGAAATCAAGTGTTTTTCGATCCTACCTGAAGTCCAACGCTGTTGTAGTAGTCTAGCCTCATCGATCCAGATGAGCTCCTACTTCACTTCGAAACCTGCATACACTAACAATCAAACGATTACATAACACCTGAATATCTCATAAA
>APFE031197812.1:19986-30558 GCA_000404065.3 Pinus taeda
GGTTGCGGTTATGGCCCGGCATCCTGATGAGGGAGAGAAGGTCGTTCGCTTTCCTGAGATCTACTTTGACTGGTTAGAAAACCAAGTCTTTTCCATTCAGGATTTTCCTTATGCCGGAATGGATTTTCGAGGTGATCCGAACATGGTTCTTCCACAGGGAGAACAATGGGATGACAGAGGTATATTCACTTTTCACAGTTGTTTTAAATTATCTATATTTTTGTTTTTTAAACATCGTTTCAAAACTGACCGTAAAATTTTTCAAAATGTAGACGTAGGCCCACAGCGTCCAGCCAATCTCCGGGCTTTTGAGAGGAGACATCCAGTTGCACCGCTACCGGCCCCTCAGGATGCAGTTGCAGAGACGCTAGCTGAGTTGGAGCAGGATCTAGAGCGTCTCACGGTGGACATACCAGAGACGACCATTGATGATATTCCTATCAGGCTACAGCGTTATGTAGTTGCGGTCCCAGGACCTTTTAGGAGGTTCTTATGTAGGGTAGCTCGTGCAATGGTGTCTTATAGAGATCACCACCAGTGATTGGATGATCAATTTTGTAGACTCATGTCACATTTTGGTTTTTTGTACTTATCATTTTTGCCGATCATAAGGTGTCTTTCAACCTATGATCGAGGACGATGTATATTTTTTGACACACATTATCTATATATATATCATTTTACCGGCTTATCTTGTTTAACATGTGTGATGAATGTTTTTTAAATTTACAATTATCTCAAATGTCTGTCTAATACTCGAGAAGCAATTGCATCTGCTAATGTATTTAGAGACCTTGGAATATGCTGATATTCAATGTAATCAAACTCACGTTCCAAGAGACGCACTCTCAAAAACAATCTTAATAACACAGGATTTCTAATGGCATAAAAACGATTAAGCTGTAATACAACAAGTTCCGAATCCAACCTCACAATCAAACTCCGAATCCCGAATGAAATAGATTCAGACAATAACTCAATCACTGCACTTTATTCTGCAATGTTGTTTGTGGTTTGACCGAGGCTTACCCCATGCATGGAAACTAACTCGTCAGAGGGCAATAGATAACCCAGGCTGCGGAAGAGATATTCCATGTACTACGACAAGCACCATCAGTGAATCCAATGTACGTTTGGAGAGGCATCGACATCTGAAATATCAACAGTAAAACCAAGATAAGCCAGAATAATGACGAAAACATACTCTCTAAGCTAAGCACACCATCTAACTAACAAACACACCAGCTAGAAAGAAAACCTAACTAGAAAGGAAACCTAACCTAATTAAAATTCTCCATACCCTGCATTTAAGCATAATACCTCTTTAGGTAAAGTCCATTTCTGGGTTTACCCAAAGAGTCCCTGTCAAAATCAACTAGCTCATATGCCCCCTTTTCTAGCTTTCGCTTGACAATGTAGGGCCCATGCCACATGGGAACGAATTTTCTAGCACCTAACTTATCATTAGCTTGATCATATAAAAGCACTAGGTCTCCTTCCGAAAAATTTCGAGGGGTCACATTTCTATCATACTGAGCTTTCATACGTTTCGCATGAGTCTCGATTGTCAATGTAGCATCGCGACGAGTCTCATCTAATTTAGCTAAGTATAACAAACGCTTCTCCTCTTCGGACGTATCTGGGAGTAATTTGATAGCCATTTGAAGTGATGGGATTTCACATTCAATGGGTAACACAACTTCTAAGCCATAAACTAGCTGAAAAGGAGTGCACCCTGTTGATGTTTTCACTGAGGTTCAGTACGCCCATAGCGCTGGAAATAACATGTTATGCCAATTCGACCGATGAATACCAATGATTCGTCGGATCATGATAACCAGAACTTTATTGATGGACTCAACCATAACATTGGCTTGTGGATAATAAGGAGTAGAGCTATCGTGGTGCAAACCAAGCTGACCTGTAAGTTTGGTCATCATGACGTTTCGAAAATGGCACCCATGGTCAGTAATGATCGCTTGTGGGACACCAAACCTAGCAATAATATGATTGAAAATGATATCGCTGTTGTTTTTCCATCTACCTCGAATGTAGGCATCGCCTTGGCCCATTTAGAAAAATAATCAACCGCGAGGATGATATACGCATGCCCCCCGACCGAGTGAGGGTTACAAGTTATGAAGTCGATACCCCATTTGGCGAAAGGACCGACGAAAATTATAGGGTGGAGAGGAGCAGGTGGTGCGCGCATCTTTCGATCAAATATCTAACAATTGTGGCATTTTCGGACCACAAAAATACAATCTTTGAATAAAGACAGCCAAAAGTAGCCAGCGCGCAATATCTTTTCGGCAGTGGCATACCCAGATATATGACCGCCACACGCTCCAGAGTGACAGTCATTCAGAACCCTCTCAGCCTCTTCGTGAGTTAAGAAATGTCGAGAAATCAAGTCTGCCCCAGGCGATAAAGAGTATCTCCAATAATTTTAAACTGTTGGGACTGGAATCAAATTTTTCGACGCTCCAACTTTGAAATTTCAGGTCGAAAGGATTGGGTCTGGAGATAGACGATTATATCTCCATACCACGGATCTAAAGCACTGATAAGAAACAAAGATTCGTCCGCAATGGACTCCTCTGGCACAGTCTCTGTGTCAGCACTCGGGAAATCACACATCAACTCCGCGAAGACTAAGGATTTCTTAGACTTGGATTTCTCGAACTCCAAATCAAACTCTTGCAGGATAACGATCCATTTAGAGTACTTGCCCCCTAGCAATTGTTTTGTCAAAATATAAATCATGGGGTTGCAATCCGAAATCACAGTAGTTTTTCGAAGTAAAATGTAGTGACGAAAACGCTCGACAGCTTGAACAGCTGCCAGGGCCAATTTCTCCACATGAGAATATTTCAACTCAGTTGGATTTAGGGTCCGACTAAGATAATATATCACATGTTCCGCTCCGAATTCGTCTTCCTAGACTAACACCATTCCAATAGTTGAATGCGAAGCTGCGAGGTATAAGAAGTAATCCTGGTTGTAATTGGGAGGATGCAGCAATGGTGCATGGGTCAATGCGTGCTTGAGCGCATCAAAAGACTGCTGAGCAATCTCATCCCAAAAGAATTGTGCGTTCTGTTTTAACAACCGGGTAAAACCCTTAGTGACCTCGGCATAGTTTGGAATGAATCGGCATAAAAAGTTTGCTTTCCCTTGCAAACTTTGGAGTTGGCGCAAACTCGAAGGAGGAGGCAATTTGATGATTGCTTCGACTTTCGAGGGATCAACGCGAATGCCAGCTTTGGAAACAACAAATCCCAGCAATCAACCCTCTTCTATACAGAAAACACACTTGTGCGGATTTAAACGAATACGATAATGCCTAAACCTCATAAAGATCGCTCGTAAGTGGACAAGGTGATCAGCTCGATGTAAGGAATGAGCAGGCAAGTCATTGAGGTATGGTTACACAATGTGTTTGATGTCATGAACTACATAAGACATCACCCTCTGAAAAGTGGCTCCGACATTCTTAAGTCCGAAAGGTAATTTGCAATAAGAAAATGTCCCCCACGGACAAATGAAGGCCGTTTTTGGTTGGTCGGTAGGTAAAATATTGATTTGATTGTAGCCCGAAAAACCATCCATAAAGGAAAAAATTTCGCTTCCGTCACAATCATCAATTATTTGATCGATATAGGGCGTTGGATAGTTGTCTTTTGGACAAGCTCGATTTATATCCCTATAATCAATACAGATTCTTATTGTACCCTGTTTCTTGTTAACCGAGACAATATTCGATACCCAATCCGTTAACGGGATCGGATATATGAAACCTACTTTCAATAGCTTTTCGACTTCTGCTTTAATGGCAGCTGCTTTTCGAGGGTGGATCTGACACAACCGTTGCCGGATGGGTTTAGCGTCCGAGTAGGTCTTGATTTCATGGAAAACAATGGCGGGATCAATTCCTGGCATTTCCTCGTATGACCAGGCAAACATGTCACGGATTTCTTGGAATAGGGCCTTGTAAGTTTGGATTTCATCATCTGTACATGAGGCACCTATATGAATGTTCTCAACAATTCCGGGCTTTACTGAAATGTCAATGGGAATAGTGCGAGAAATATTCCCTAAATTCAGCTCTGAATCAGGATGTTTCGTTGGACTCTGAGCGTCTTTGACATGTTCAGCGGTAAAGATAGATGAGAAATCATTTTCAAAACGATCATCCTCAAGTAAGAACGAAGATCTGTGATGGAGATCTTCCCATGGTAAATCGTCTACACTTAGGATTTCACGAAGGTGTTCGTTAGATGAGACAACTTTGGGAAACGTTATTAACTTTGAAGGTGATGCGAAAAATGAATCCTCATGGACCACATTCATTTGGTCAATTTTGGTCGAAAGAGGGTCGGTGAAAGACACTATGGCTTCATAAGCATGTTCATATGGACTCAAAGGCATAGCATTACCAAATGATTCTATCTCAGATTCGGAAGGGACAATCCAAGGATCGTCGTAAATAAGGGTGTCTGATGTAATCATATGAATGGATGCAAACGAAGACACTTCGTGGATTAGAGGAAAAGGAAAAGTCCCTAGTAAACCAAAATCTTTTACTAAACCTAGCCCACGTCCCTATAAGGGATGGTCGTTTTACCGACATGCTGAATACTCTCCGAAGAGGCAGGGTCGGATGCAAAGTAAGCCAGCTGATCTATTGTCATGATCTTGCCATTATGTGGAAACTTTATGACTCTGAAGACCGATGACACGACAACCGTCATAGCATATGACCAACTTCGACCCAAAAGAAGGTTGTAGTCTAACGGGGCATCAACCACCTCCACATCTAGACTAACAGTTTTTCCTTCTACCTCTATAGGCAAATCCTGTAAAATACCAAACGGACGAAACCCACAGCCATCAAAGGCCTTAAGGATGGTGGGGGATTGGTTCAATGAAGGATAACCAAGGGATATCCAACATTGAATCGACATAATACACGTAGAAGCTCCCTCATCAATTACAGTCCTATGAACAGGCCTGTTTTTTACTATCACTGGAATCTGGAAAGCCATTTGATGAGGTAGGTGTGGTGTACTATTTTCTAGATCAAAGACTATTAGGTTCGGATCCTAAAGATCAACAGCTCCGATAGCCGACAAAAGTAATTTTCTTTGGGCAGGGCATGATTGTAGCACTTCCAAAGCCGACATCGCTGAGGGTGAAACAGCTAAATCCTCAATGATGTTATAATTCTGAGCTGCTCTCGCATGTGGATTGAAAGCAGACTTTCGAAGTATACCCTTGGCAGGCGGTTTAATTACTAAGTCAAGGTTAGGTTTCTCGATCTGTAGTGGATCGGAACCAGGAGCTGAGGTTGTTGGGTTAGAATGAGAAGATTCTGCTTCCTTACCATCAACAGGATTCTTACTACCATAATCTTGCGATCGAGTCGCAACCCTTATATGAGACATCATCAAAATGGGTGCCTTACTGGTACGTGAGGAAGAACCTATCATTTTAGTCTCCTGCTTTGGAAAGGGATCTTTCAAAACAACAGGAGTCTCAGAACCTTTGACTATTTTCACAACCTCCGCCCGATGAGGGCAATCTCTTATATAATGATCTTCTTCACAAATAAGACAAGGATATTTAGGTTTGCGCTTTTCGTCGTTGGTTTCCGACTTTTCTGATTTCTCCTTAGGAGCTTTGTCTGTTTTATTCTTCTTCTTTCCTTTCTTCTTTCCACCGTTTTTTGATTTGACTGTAGATGTCTCTACGGCGTGAGTTTCGGCGGAAATTTCAAGAGAAGACTCACCTGTCGGGGAATCAGGTAGGGTGATTATGGGAGAAGAATTCTTTGAAGATTTCTTCTTACTCTTGGTATTCACTATACCGATCATACCATCAGTGGCATGAGATCCCGAAGGAGCAGCAACGATTTGATTTGAACTTAGAAGATCTGGGATCTTCTCGTGTAGAGTACCTGACTGAGTGTAAACTAAGTCGAGGTACTGCGCCTGAGCAATTACTTGCTCCTCAGTAACTACACCAGCCTTAGCTACATCTTCAGTAATCTTCGGTAATAATTATTTAACAAACCATTCAGCTAAGATTTGGTCCGGGATAAAAACTTTCACTAACCTTCGTCGATGTCTCCACTCATGAATATGATCGGAAATATAGGTGGACGTCGATTGTTTTAGTGAAGTTAGTAACTCCGTGCCGTTATCATATCTGACCGGCAACTGAAAATGAGTTAAGAAAGATGTGGCTAACTGGCTAAAATTGTAAAAAGAGGCCCGTGGTAGCTCAATGTACCACTTGGCCGCGAGACCAATGAGTGTACGCTGGAAAATACGTAAGCGGATCGAATCATCCGATATAGAATTTGATGCACACCAGAGGTGTTAAGTCATCACGTGATTTGACGGATCCTCTCCAGACTTACCTTCGAACTTAGGTATGTCACTGGGAAACTTATTAGGCATTGGCAGCCAATACGGTTGATAACTGATCGGATCATTCGTTAGCCGCGTCAAGTCTTGTAAATCCAAAGTTGCGATAAAAGGAAATTGCCGATTAGGATCTCTTAAACTTGGGGTCACTAAACCAGGCCTAGGAGGAGGATATCCAGGATAACTTGGAACAAGAATTGCATTAGGGATATTGTATCCTCCCGGAAAACCAGGATTAACCGGACCGTACTGGGGTTGTTGAGGTTGTTGATAAGTGTACCCAGGATACGGTTGATAGTGGTAAGTTGGTTGTTGAGCAGCAGGACCATATTGAGGCTGGTACTGTCCCTGGTACGGAGGTTGAATAAATTGAGGCTGAGAGGTAACAACCGTACTTCCTGCAGGCATCTGGACCGTAGGTCCGGACTGAGGTACAGAGGTCTGAGGAATAGAGGCAGGAACAGTAGAAACCGGAACTGCTGATACTCCGGAAGAAGATGGGGTGGATGGAGAAGATGTTGTAGTAGCCGCAGCAGATGTTCGAGGCGGAGTACTAGGAGTACTAGGCCCAGCCTGGGAGGCTACAAAAGATGCAGAAGATGAAGCCGTGGACTGGACGGGTTGCTGGGATGGACCAGCGGCCTGTCCAGGTTGGGCGGACGACTGCACATTCAGTTGCAACATCTGTGGATTCTGAGAAGGGTCCCACACCGAATTCTTTCCAGGGTATTGACCTTGAGGATATGGAGGTCCATAACCAGGTTGAGGGTAAGATTGATAATACGGTTGACCTGAAGGCGGTTGATAACCTTGCAGTTGATACTGGCCCTGGGGTTGATAACCTTGGGGCACATACTGATACTGGGGTTGCGGACCTTGAGGTACATAATAATATTGATTCTAGGGCGCATACTGATATGAAGGTTGACCTTGGGGTACGTAAGAATACTGGGGTTGACCCTGGGGCACATATTGGGCCTGGGGTTTACCTTGAGGAATGTATTGTTCCATAGGGATATACTGTCCTTGAGGTTGCCCCCCAGGTGCAAATTGAGTATCCTGAGGTTGCCCCCAGGCAGATATTGAGTACCCTGAGGTTGCCCCCCAGGCGCATATGAAGTACCTTGAGGTTGCCCCCCAAGCGATAACTGACTGCCTTGAGGTTGACCTGACATCATCAGAATTTCTTCTGCACTCAACTGACTATTACCACTACTTCCAGATAATAACTTCTGTTCGAAGGACGAGAAGATGCTCCTGAAAAAGTACCAGAAATGGACTGATACCCAGCAGGAACAGACAGACTGCCGTATAAATAGGCTTCCGGAGATGACGGACTAGACATATATACAGGAGTAGTAAATCCTCTAGGTGGAAAAGGAAAATGAGGTGGAGAAAAACTAACTGAGTTGTCCAAAAAATTGGTCAACGAAAGATACCAAGTAGTAGCTCGAGGAGGACTGTAAAATAAGAACCTCACGCTCTCTTAGATCGAGAGCAGGTAGATCTTCTTCAAGATAAGAAGTGCCTAGATCTTCTTCTAGAGCAAGCTCTTCAATAGCAATCAAACCAGAAGGAAGATTTTCGGTGATGACTCTTTCTACCTTAGGTGAACCGGGAACACTAGAAGACAGAGTAACAGGTTCGAATACTTGAGGTTCTTCACCTATATCACTGGCAGATGCAACACTACCAGTAAGCTCGGAAACCCCAACAGCTTCAGGATCGTATCCTATCTCTAGATTTTGGTAATCTGGGTGGACTACCAATGAAGACTCTCCTTCTTCAGGTGGACTTATTCTACTGCCACCAGGAGTTACAAGGATTTTCAATCCTTCGTAATGAGGTTGGTCCTCTTGAGGAGGTGCACCCTGTGCTTTACGGGATCTCCTCAACAAATCGGCCAGACTAACAACTTCAGGAGACTCGACCTGAAGTCTACGGGAGCGTATCGGTGATTCAGCCACAACTAAAAACTTTTAACTACTACACACGAAAACAAAATAAAATCTCAAGAAAAACCACCTAAAGTCACTAAAGAACCAATCAATTTTAAAACATACGCCTAAAGAATCTAGGGCGTCAAACCAAACACAAACAGTAAGCTTCTGGACCAAAAACACTAGTTGGTGATGAAATCCAACCTCGTAGGATTCAGTACAGAAAGAGCGGGTGGAACAGTTTACCCGACAACCTGCTTAATGAATAGACTGGACCAAGTTCCTCCACTTTAACCGTCTCGAGTGAAGTGAACCCCCCAGAAAATCCAAGTGAGTCTAGCCGACGTCTGCTCCAGGTACAGTGGGATCTTCCCACCACCTTCACCTTGGGTAGAATCCTAAGATTATGGCCACTAAGGTTACCAACAGCAACAAATATACCTGGGGGAACAGTCTACACTCCGACAGCACGCAAGGGCAGAGTAACAAGCTCAATCCACTTACCGGCTCCTTGACAATGGTCAATCCAAGGTTTACCGATAAGTGATCCCCTGGCTCCTCAACAATAATCTGAGGTTTACCGTTTGTAATACGTGCGGGTCTGGCGTCGTTCCCAACGAGGGGGGATTGATCCCCTCACTGGTTCGGACACGAGCTCGTGCTTCTCCTTTAAGAGGAGCTTTCCCAGAGTATAAATGCAACAGCTGGATTTATCCTATCACAAGATAAGCTACTTTTTTGTTTTTGTAGTCTTGGAGAGTTAATTACTCACCTACTCCAAGACACTAGCCTGATCTATATTGGTGCTTCAGAGCCCTAGTAAAATAAAAATTTCTAAGTTGATTTTACTTTAAGCGTTGATTTTAATGGCTTTTCTTTAAGACAAAAGGTAGTGGAGATGAAACTGATGGTGTATAGACTCGACTCAAATCCACTAAAAAGATGCACCTAGGATGATTTACACTACTTTTTCTTTTCAATGAATTCCCTAACTAAGAGAGTTGAGAGAATGCAATTTTTTTATAAAAGCAAATTTCTTAATAGACAATCAAAGAAACAATCTCTTTATCTTTTCCAAGTGCACAAAACATGACCACTCATTACTTGCACGAAAAATTCCTTTTTCTTTCAAAAACTTCAAATGCTACTTAAAAACAAACTTTGCAAAGGAGATCTTTTTGTATTTTTCCTATCTAATAACACATATAAAAATAATCTAATTAAAAGCAATTTCAAGATCTATAATCTATGAAAAAACTCACTTAAAAGCAACTTAAAAGGAAATTTACCTAAAAGTAAATATAAAGAGGCAAAAGCCTACTAAGATGATTCCGAGATGTTTTACTCGGCAACAATCAAACCAAGGACTAGTTCATGCAGAATCATAAACTAATCAAAACAAAAAATCAAACTCTTTTTGTTCTTTTCTCAAGAATGAAATTCACAACTTCAATCAACAAGCTCTTTTGAAATTCCGCAAAGAGACAACACAAAGGTAGGTTGTTCACACAGGGAGACTTTACGACAGGTCCGATTCCTAAGATGACTGATAAAACCAGAGAGATCTAAGGTTCCACAACTTCTAAAGTCAAAGTCACTACAGGACCAATGCAAAAATCCAACCCTAAGGCTAAAACTTCAATGAATTTCACTAAAACTCTTGATGCTATCAAAACAAGTTCGGGTGAACATCTCTTATAGATAACCAGTGGATCTGGGTAGTAAAGACTAATGAAAAACAAAATCTAAAGGAACAAATGGACAAAATGGAAATTTTCTCAATTTTGACAGGGTACGCAGGCAGCCTGTTTGACCAGGTGCATCCACGCTCTGTGTACAAAGATGCGTACAGGTACGCACTGTGTCTAACTCAGAGGGTGCGTACTACTGAAAAATTAAGAAAAACTAAATTCTAACTTAACTCTAAGCTATCCCACCCAAATACACAGTAAAACAATCAAAAACCAAAAAATAAATGACTCTTTTCAGATCAAAGTATCACTCAAAGGAAAAATCAATCACATCAATGGATTCCCCAGTGGAGTCACCAATTTGTCATGTGGAAAGAGTTAATCTTGCTGACAAAACCAACCTCCCTAGAAGCCTAAGACTTTCTAGTGACAAACAATACAATTAAGAGCAATCCTTCTCTAAACATGCATTATCATACGAGAAACCAAGTGTTTTCGATCCTACCTGAA
>APFE031197812.1:31119-44578 GCA_000404065.3 Pinus taeda
CTTCTAGAAAGCTCTAGAAGTGACCACAAGTAACTTTTTTAAGATGAAACTCACGCCTTTTGACCTTTACAGGAGTACTCACCCATCCCTTGGCTTACAGAGTGTACAAGTACGCAGGTACAATGAGCTTGGGATGCGTACACGCAGGCAAGGTAGAGAGAACTTGCGTACCCAGAGATAAACATGATTTTTGATGACTTTCTCTCTTTTTGGAAGTTTGACATGGAGAGCAGAGGCATAAGGCTTGACAAGGAGGATAGTATGACTGTTGATGGAGCCATACTAACTATAGATAGTCATGGTGACAAATTTTAGTGTAACACCCATGCGTTCCCAAGTCTGTTTTGGTAGGACATTCACGTCAGACCCGAAATCTAAAATGACATGGTCCATCTCATAGTCTCTAATCTGGACAGTCATTCGCATTTCCCACCCAGTGCACAAAGCATGTTTGCCTAACTTCTGGATCATTCACAATTCGTTCGCTCTCGTGCATCGAGTTATCAATTCTTGTAAACCCTTTACCGCTTTAGCATCCCGGAGTAGGTTCATGCGGGTTTCCAAGAAGGTGGTTAGCATAGCAGTATCCTTCTCTGGTCCGCATTGATTCTTATTGTCCGAAGTAGAAGCTTCCGCGAATTTTTTCTTGTCTTCCATAAAGGTTTCCTTCACACGCTCCAAGTCAAATTTTGTTGTTTCAGGGGGGCCTTATGGACCCATGCATCCACCTCTGGCTGCTTCCCCTTATCTTCTCTTGTAGCTACACAACTTCTAAGCATCATATTTATGTTAGGATCTTCCGCGCAGGGTTCAACCTTCATCATTTGGAAATTATGAGTAGGGTTAGCCGAAAGCACTCCCTTTTCCCACATCTGAGCAATCAACGTGGGGAAATCAACGACTTCATTGTCAAATTGGTAATAGCAAGGGCAACAGGCTTTGGCTGGGTTCATGCAATCCCACGCGTAATGCGTTGGTTCTCCACAATTATAGAAAATTAATTGTCCTTGTCCCCATCCAGGTCCCATTCCCCCCTGGCCCCATCTACATCCTTGGTATCCTCCTCGCGTGAGTGGTGTATTCGGATCCTGCCTGTGCACCTCCATTTGCATCCTATAAGTAGATGTTCTATCCATCAACATCTCATAACTATGTCAATTTCTTTCATCATGGCCTATCATCCTTCAAAAGTTACAAAATAGTTGTTGAGGGAGGGGGGGTGGGGTTGTCTTAGGTTCGACAACAGGTGACAATTGTCCGTGGCATGCTTTCCTCCCACCTGATAGATTTCGCACCAGAGTTCAGGCATCATGGTTGGCCCAGCTTGTATCTTTGGTCGCAGTGGTATTGGTCCCCCTCCTATCACATAGTTCGCGAAGATCGAACAATGGCCCTTATCATGGCCCTTGCCCTTACATTTGATACACCACACCTCTTCCCGTACTTCTGTCTGAGGCACCTAGTCTTGTTTCAAACTCCGCATTGCTAGACATAGGTTTTGTATTTGCGCTTGGATTTGCTATACTCCCAACCCTGGATCCTGTATTGGGGTTTCGTGCAGCCACATTACTGCCTCTAGTGCTTTAGCTTGGGTTGAGATCTTTTGTTGTGATAGAGCCAACCTCAGATATGGTGTTAATGATGTGACAGACCAAGTGCGGTGCTGCGCATCTAATAGTGTCATGTTGGCCTCATGGATGGTGCTTTTTAATCTTTGATCCAAATCCCACGGGGTTTCACCAGGCAGCATTGTGATTTCCTTGAACCTAATAACTGACTGTGCTTCTAACTTTGGTCACCCAAATTCCCTGTTTACCTCCTGGATTACTGTTATTCCTTCATTTGGATGAATGCTTGAGTACTTCATGTACCAAGTCAACGCACGGTCCTGCAGCGTGCTAACTAAGGTATCCTTTTTGATGTTATCATCTGTAATGCCTTGAGTGTCCCATACAGACTTTATCACAAACTAGAACTGACCCGGTTCCTCATTTCCTACACCCTAATATATTGGCAGCTCGACTGCGCTCGCCGTCCAGACCTTTGGTGGTGGAAGAGGTGGGGTTTGTGTCGGTGTGGATGGGTTTGATGCAAGTGAAGAAAGTGGTGGCGTGGATGGATGTGGTATTAGTGGGAAGCGCTCCTTGATCAACTAGACTACACTTCTTGGTGAGAACTTTGCAAGCTCCTCCTCACTTTCCCGTGAAATAGAAATCAGAGGACTATTCTCTGTCCCTCCCATTCCGCGGTAACCTCTTAAGCTCCGCCTTACTCCAGACATCAATAAACGTGCATAATTTTTTTTTCACACAACAACATCTTAGTCCAAGTGTTCAATGATTTGATATACTTACCCCACGGTCCTTGAAGAAATCGCCTTTCTGCTTCACTATAGCTCATAGTTGTATCTATCGCAAACTCAGTGATAAATCCTCCTATTACCCGATCCAGCCAATGATCTACTGCACTCGCGATTTTATCTTTGGTGGCTTCTAGCCTGCGCACCAGTTCTGGAGTCCACACAATAGGCTGATCTAATCTTCACCTTCCCACGTTGTCATCTAACCTCGCGGTCCACTCGTACAGCTCTACCAAAAATATCGTGAAGAAGACCTCGTGAATATCTGTGTATATATAGCGGTCCAACCAATCTTCCTCCGATATTCGTGGGTTTCTTTTTTCCTGAACTACGAACTCATGGAGTTTCAGATCCCACCACTCTTCAATCTCTTTCTTTGTAGGGTTCTAGTGTTCCAACATCAGACACCCCTTAGGCAGATCCTAGTCCTGGAAACGGAACCATTTGTTGGCTTATATGGGCTTGACCCAGGTTTGGAAGAATTATGTAGCCAAACAAATCCTGCAGCTACCGACCGTTTCGGCAATAGCCTGCAAAGTGTGGACTGAGGTCTCACCCGAGGTAGCAAGGCAGGGTGCTAGAACTATGTATCTGCACCCTTGGGATGTCTAGATGTGGTCTGGAGGTTTCGTGCACCATTCCATAGCTTTGCACTGCTCTGTTTCGCACAGATCTGGACCCAGGATAATCCATACTACTTATTAATGTGTTGTTTATAGATTCAATCTACTTATTATGGTCTTTAAGCAAACATGAATAAGATTTAACCAGTTCGTGCACTTTAAAATTGACACAGATTCACCTATATTCATAACATAAGCAAATGCGTATAGATCAACAGTTAAATTAACCAGACAATAACCAGATTCATGATAGTTCAGATTTCACACAGAATTTCAGAATCAACTTATCTTCATTCAACTTCTTCACCAATACATCCAAATCCGCCCTGCGCACTCAGCTGCAAGGGTCCACGCACACAGCTGCGGACTCTTTTAGGCCTCTGCGCACACAGCTATAGAGCCTCTATCCACTGCCCAAAACCTCGACTCAGACTTACAGACGCTTCTAGACTTTCCTTCTCCAAAAACCCGTTACACATCAGAGCCAATATTACTTATCAAAACTAGCTACCTCTACCCTTAGAGCCTCACTCTATTTATACATTTCCATGGACCGTGATCCATGGGCAGGCCGACTCAACTTATATTTCTTTACATTATTTTTGGGTGAACTACCCTTTGACTCAACTTATTACCAATTGCGCTCCGCACATCCCGCGGAGTCTTTACCTTATCTTAACCCAAAATTTCAGGCTTTGTGCCCCATGACCATTGCACGGGGCTTTTGATACCCAACATGAAGTGACAGAGCCATATAGGGACAATGAATCATAAAGAAATGGCTAGGGAAGCCAAAAAGTCAGGAAGATGCCTCAAAAGAGCCAGAGAGCACAATTGAGAGCAAAGGAGGAAGAAACTAGTAGAAGAAGCTAGAGAAAGATGAAAGCAGAGCTACAAAAGGTCATTGGAAGGTTGCTGAGGATCGCTTGGAGGTCAAGCGAATCACAGAGGCATGCAGAGGCTGAGACTGAGAGCTTAGAGCCAAAAAGCTAAGAGCTTCAGAGCCAGGGAGAGATGGTGTTCTAAGCCCATTGTTTCTGTGTAAAATAGTGGAGTTGAGCCAAGAGCTTGCAAAAAGGACTTGCCATAATCTCAGAGAGCCTAGTTGAGTTGACTAGAGCTCAAGGAGACGTAGCCCAAGAGTTTTGGGTGAAATTAATATTAAATCGTTGTCTTATGTGTTTTCTTATTGCTGCATTTGTCTACTATCATATGTATTTACATATCAGCACAAACCACATAATTTTAAAAGCACATAAATAGTTTAAAAGAAGCATAAGCATACACCTATATTTTCAAGCATATTATCAATTCCACATTGGTTAATCAATAAGACTTGGGAAAAGTTAAGCTTTGGAAGTGGGAGAGGTCCTTATAAGGTATAAAAGAAGCCTAGGTGCCCCATTTTCAGATCAACGTCCAAAACCATGTGTGAAAATCATGTGCAAAACCATAGGTAGGTCTGGCCAACCTAATATAGGGTCCAAAAACAAACTTTTATGGGGCGCTACCCTGGACCCCATAGAGGGGGGCTATCTACACCCCTCAAACCCCCTGTGACCCCCCACTATGCAATGAGTGCAATGAAGGGGGCGGCTCCGTCCCCCCTCTAACCCCCCGGTTAACTACATGGGCTAGTCGTGGAAAGAATATAACACAACCCAGCAGTATGCCTATCATATTCACCTCCTAATGCATTTCACCTCTCAAAAGCCACTCAACATGTGTAATTATCTATTCAGGAGCATTTACAAAATGTCTGAAAAAATACAATTAAAGGACAAAGAGCACTCCCCAAGCTTGTTCCATCATAGTCTCATCAAAACCATTGTCCTTCACCAGCTGGCAGAGAAAGGTATGGCTTAGGAAGCCTTTTTGGAAGCAACCTCAAAATGGCATGAGACAAATGTAGCATCTCAGTCTCCTAGTGCACCAAAACAATAAACAGAGGTGGGGTCATTTAGCAAAATAGTGGAGAAGACTCAGCTACCCAAACCTGAGGTGACTAAAGTGTATAAGAAAGGGCAAAGGCTTGTGTTTTCTTCCCACAAAGAGGAAGGGGCTAAGCCTTCTTCATCAACAAAGAAGGAATCGACATCAAAAGAGAAAGACACAGTTCAACATGAGTTTGAACTAATTGATCCAAAGATTGAGGATCAGACCTCAAACATGTGACAGACAATCAAGGATAAGGACTATCAAATCACAGAGCTAGCAATCAGTTTGGAAAGAGCAAAATATGTCATATCATTCCTTGAACAGGAAAACAGTCAACTCAAAGCAAAGGAGTTGATATTAGAAAAGGAAAAAGCCAAGTTATTGCAGCAAGTTGGCAAAGGTAGGGAGATCATGGAATCAAACGAGCCTAAAGCATCAAAGGGGAGAGGAAAAAGGAAAATACCAAGAACAATATTTCTCAAGAAATCTTTGCAAGAAGAGCAAGAAAATTTTTTGTTGAATGAGGACCTTGACCTAGAGGATGGAATTGCCCTTGAAGTTCATCAAGATAAGGAGTATTGGCTAAATAGGGTAAATTAACACTTGGAGAAGATCCTTGAGAAGGAAAATAGAGATAATTAGTTGCTTAGACACATGGTGCACCACTACCAAGCTCAAAACATGATCGTCAATTTCAAGGTGAAGCAACTCGAAAATAAGCTCAAGGAGACCAAAAATGACCGAAAGGATGAAGGAAACTTGGATATGCTTGGTGAAGCATATATGAAGCTATAAAAAACATTTTTTTACATCGTCCCTCCAATTTTGAGCCAATTCTAAGCATTTTGAGATTTTTGAGAAATTTTGGTCTAAATTCAGAAAATCAGCTGCTCTAGAAGCACAGCGCCTTGGCGCTACGCTTTTTCCTCAGGCCTCCATTTAAGGAAAGGTCTACATTTTTGGAAAGATATTGCCATCCTTTAAAAACCCATTTGCTCATATTTTGTAAAGGTGGCTCATTTTTGGAGAAAGTTCAAAAAGGTGGCAAAAAACTAGCATTCTGGACCAGTTTTTGACAAGCACTGTGCTTTTGGAGAGACCTTGGGAGAATGGATATTTGAAGGACTTCCCATGCTCCAAATTCATAAATTAAAGATGTTATGGAAACTAGAATTGAAGGGATAGTTGGCCATTCTCTCATTTTTTCATGTTGAACTATGGGATGCACCTCAAAATCAGATCAAAGTGGGTGCTACGCTTCTGCACTTTTCTATGTTTCAAATTGTAAATTTCATTGTGTAAATTTCTTGTTTCTAGTTTGACTTAGTCAAAGTCAAGATTCTCTATATAATGGCACTAGTTGCGAGGTAGGTGATGTAGGCATGAATAAATGTACATCATAGGTAGTTTTTTATGTTTATTAGGCCTCATAAAAGAAGCAAACTCCTAACCAAACTCTCCATGAAGTGTTTGAGTTTCACCTTCTCACTCTCACCTGTTGGTTGAGAGAATCTTGGAGTTAGTTCCTCCACCGAGGAATTCAGATCCTAAAGGTTGGAAACTGGTCTAGGAGAGTCTATATGTATCATTTCTCCTCAGGAGAAGAGGGTTGAACGTTTTGTGAAGGAAGCTTGCATGTAATCATCTTTTCAGCTAATATAGAGACAGGTTGCAGCTATTTTCAAGGAACTCTAGCCCAGTGAGTTCATGGTGCCCGTACTTCATTCTTTTTGTTTTATAATGGTCTAAACATCTTTATCTAAATTATATCTCTTCTTTCTATGGACTCCTTACAGTAAAATACACAAAATTCTTGTTTTTCAAGCTCTGTTATTTGGTTTTCATAATTATATGTATGTCTCCCTAAGCTAATGAAATCATGTTTATCTATGCTCATTAGTTTGTTCCACACTATATCCTCTATACTACACTGAAAATATTCAAAATACACCATGGCTTCTAATATCTAGCTCCTTCTCATATTTTCTCTTGCACTCCTGCAACTTAGACCTATTTATGGCTCCAAACCCTAAGTTTAGCAAACCCTAAAAAACCAAATTTTCATAAACAAACAAACAAGTACACATATATAGCCTAAAATTAATTTCTTTTAATTCATATCACTGATAAGAGACTTAGAGAGATCCCTCTCATGCTCAGTTGGGCTAGCTACTAAGATGAAGTGGTTTGAGGTTACCCTTCTCGATTTCCTTTTTAGCCTAGGTGATTATAAGGACTAACACATTGGACATCAATTTTCTCTTGAATTTGGCCACCATTTTGTCCAAGCTTTTAATTTTTTCATTTCCTTTTCTTCTATGGTCAGCCTACAATTCATCCCACCATAGTGTTGCATGTCCCCTTAACCTGGTCACATCATACTTGATTTTCTAGTCCTCCTCAACATCCTCATAATCAAAAGAATTTTCTAGAGTGTTGATCTAATCCAACAATGCTTCCACATTTAGGTTGCCATCATTCACTAGAACTTCCATATTTGGTATAGACCTGACCTTGGTAACCAACTTTATGAGTTTTTCATCCATTTTATCCCTTCCTAGAGCTTCCTCCATATCTTCCTCAAAACTCATTTCATCACTCTCACTGATGTCTCCCATATCAAATGCTTGCCTCTAGATAGTCTCCATGGCCTCCATTGTTTCCTAAATACACCTCAATTCCAATCATAGTTCCTCATCCATTCCACTCCTTTCTCACACTCCTCTTCTAGGTGGAATACTCACAACACAATTCTTGATAGCTCCTTAATTTCTCTAAACAGTTGAAGGCTTCTTAAAGCTTTTTCCAGCTCTAATGGTGCAATGTGCCTTTGTAGCCCCTTTTTTGTTTTAATTTTTCTAAATATTTTATATGTGAAATGTAGAAATTAATATGTAGGTTGTAAAATACTCATGAAATTTACTAAATCACAAGAGTAGAAGCTACTCTACTAATATACATAGGCAAATTCATGATTGAGAACACAAATCATTAACATGTAAAAAGAAACATAACACATACACAATGAGTATCTAGGGGAAATAAACTTCTCAAAACCCCTTACTAAATGTTTTTCATTAATCAAAGAATCTAGATGAATACAATATGCTTCCTCAATATTGAGCACACCTTGCACCTATATCTTTTATCCTCTTCTTGTCTGACAGAACCTAACCAATACTTAGCTAATTTTTCAAGCCTCCAAGCTCCTAATTCCTTGTGTTTTTCCTCTAGGAAATTCACCCCTATTAAATAGGAAATTCCCTCATCTGGATTGTGTAATTCATTTAGGTCCTTCCTTTGATTGCATGCACCATCAGTACACATTGAAATATGCTACAATTTATAGTACAACTCTTTGGAATCTCCATGTCAACTCATTAACTCAAATTCTCTGCATGCATGAGCTAATTTAGGTTTATTGATTAGCTAACTAGATGAGCACTAAGTGTGATTGAAGTTACGCTACACGACTTTACCTTCCACCCGTTCCTCCAAGATTTAGAACTAGTTAACTGACTATAACTCAATTTAACTGAATTAAATTCCTATAACTGAAATTAACTCAACCTAGGATCCTAAAATTTAGGAAACCCTTACACACAACTGAAATTCATGCCTCTAAATCAAACTAACTAAACTAGACTCCTATTTTTTAGGAATAAACTCAGGTAAACTGAACTTGAACTCATTAACTCGAATTCAGTGTTCTTAACTGGGTGACAATAGCCAATTCACCTCAGGTAACTCCTCCAAGTTGTCTGTTGATGTGGAATTTTGAATTTCCTCAATTTGATTAAGGAAAAAATAAAAATTGAGACTTTCTTGCCCATTTTCAACACTCCCTCTCAGCAAGAAATGGATTATCAACCACCTCTATCCTTCACCTGTGGAATGTACTACATGAAACACCTCTCGTTGTTGGTTTTGCTACAACAACATCTACAGCTGAGAAGCATAAAAAAAATAAACTAAATCAACTGTGTTTACAATTGTCTACTGAGAAACCTTTGTTGTTATTGACTCTGCTACTGAGCCTCCTACTCTAATGCCAACACTCCTATGCATTGCTCAGTATCTGACTAACACTGATCCTCTTGCTACTAAATATTGTGGGCCCCTATAACAAGGTAATGATCCATGAGCAGAACACTAGCAATGAACCTTGCCCAAATTTCTACAACTATTAAACTATTAAACTAAGGATCTACATCACTCCACCTCACTCCTGGAGGTATAATTACATGTTCTCCCTCTGCCCACTTGGCTCAACTGTCCCCTTGCTAGAGGTCTCTTCTTGACTGGATGTATCCACTTTGCCTCTTCTCTTCTTCTCCATTTGTGGCTTCTCCACAACTTCCTGAGGCTTCTTCTAAGGCTACATGTTGAGAGGTAAATCATGCTCCCTCTCAACCACCACATATCTAGTCTTTGCCTTGCTCTTCAAGGCTTTGTATACATATTCTACCTCAGGTGCATACAGTTTCTTGAATCAAACCTCGATCTGCTTCACTTCTCCTAAGTCTATGTGTCTGAGGAATGCGTTTCCTTTGTTGAAGATCACATCATAACCACGATCTTCCAAAACTGTAAACAGAGACAAGATTCTTCTTCAGACCCATGACAAGAATCACATCCTTGAGCCTGCGAGGGGATCTTGAATCCCTATGAAAGGTGATTGTACCAATACCAGTCGCACTATACATTCCATCATCTCCAAACTCAATGTTCATTTGGAGCTCTTTCTCCTCCAAGTCAATGAAAAATTATCTATGCCCGGTCATGTTGAACGAGGCGTCATTTTCCAAGTTCCACATGCTCCCCATCACTGTGCTCACCATGCATGCAATGAGAGTAAATTCAAGCTCAAATTATGAAGCCAAATATTCACATGGTTTTGTTACTACAGACTCCTTCTTGTTTGCCTCCTTGTGAGGACACTTCATGGCATAGTGCCCAAATTCATGACAGTTGAAACACTTGATTTTCGACAAGTCTTTCTTCTTGCCCTCTTGGCTAGAATTAGCCTCTACTTGGGACTTCTTCCTATTTTGGGAAGTTTTAGTGTCTATGGATAAACACTTAAACCCCTAGACTAGTAGCTAAGTCTAGAACAACAGTGCAAAGCATTCTCTACTTTTTCTATGACCAATAGATTAAATAAGAGGTAAAGAAGTCTACCTATAGCTTTCGCTTACTCCTTATCTCCCTTGACCAACTTTGTAGCTCCTCTTCATCCTTAATCTGCTTGAAGAGTACCTACACATAGACAAAAGACAAAAACTGATCAAAGCATATGATAATGGTGTATAGATTAAACATAGCATGGAATCAAATACATGATACGCATATGAAAGCATAAATGAATAACACAAGCATATGGAAAAATCTTTGAACACTTTATTATTAAAAGGAAGAGTTACAACCCAATTTGCTCGATTTAGCATCACTCCTCCATTTCAATCCCATCCTCTCCTCATAACAAGAAAGACATTTTGACATCATTACAATACTTGAAATGAACGCAAGTCTCATACTAATAGCATCTCCTTATAATTCAATGATTTCCGACCCCTGACCACTTAGATGAGTGGTATTTTTATAAGTGAAAGAAGGACATTATGCCATAAATGGTGATAATTAATGCCCTCCCAAACTTAGGATTTAGTTCCATGGAGGAAGGGATAAAGGGATTTATGTTCCTTAACTCCCTACCTCATCCAAATACGAGCTCAAAGGAGTAGATAAACTTGGGAAACTTCTATATGCATCCAATGGATAAGAATATTCCCAAACCCCAATGCAATTTCACTCAAATTCGCTTAGAGCAAGCCAAAGAGGGCTCAAGTGCGCTGCATAGCACCCTATCAATGTATGGACTGCATTGCAACACACCCTAATGGAGGCCTTCCTGCGTTGATCTTCTTAGAGGCAGTTTCTGGATGCTTTCAGTCATGGAAATTCTTGGGAAGCTAGGGATTCTGATAGTTGACTTATTTAGGGCATGTAACAACTAAATTAGGTTTTGATGGGCCCTAATAGTACTGATGTGTAGTTTGGGTTTGATGTGCCCAAATGGATCTGTAATAGTTTCCCCCTAAAGCATATATATGTTGAGTGAAATGATTTATCATGTGGAGAGTAGGTTTCAAAGCTTAAGGTGACCTGCATTAATTACAATACATATATCATGATAATTTGATTTTTTCTCATGAACTTGCTAAGGGAAGGCATACCCGTGCTCAGCTTATAGACTTTCATTACATGTACAAACACATTCATCTACAGATATAGACCCATGAATGGATGACCATGAATGTAAGGCCATTGTACATTTGATTTAGTACTCCTGAAAATATCGCAGCCCAGATGGATGAAACTAGATCTAGGGTCTTCAATCTCGTTCAATATTTCTTTCAAGTACAAGTCTAACCATGTGAATAGATGATCTAAAGTCGAACATGGGAAGACATCGTCTGATTACCAGCCAATGATGTAAGCCATTAAAAAATGCGAGAGGAATCACCGATAATGATAATGACCCTCAAGGTACTACAATACATTTTGCATGGCATGAATAAATGATTTGATGTCAAACACCATACAAATTCGTTCAGTCAAAGGCTAGTGATGTAAACCTATCACCGAAAGTGAGAAACCTGCCATTGATGTATGCAAGCCTTAAGGTACTGAAGGGGTGTTTCTAAGTCAACTTCTTGGATGATGTGCTGATGTCGACAAGAAGCGACTCATCGTAGGAGGGCCTTGATGTATCCCACATCAATGGCATGAAATGAGGTAAATGATTTTGGAGATGGAAAATCAAATCATGACAAAAAGTTCAAGAATGGCGGTCATGAAAATGATGGTTTACGGTATTGCAAAGGATGAAGTTTGAACTGAATGACTTCTCTTGAACATGTCGGCAACACTAAGATGAATTGCTAGCATTGACCCAAAAAAAAGTAATGGATGGTATGATAGACCAACGGTGTGATAACCATCAAGCTGAATGACCCAACCCACATAGTCATGATTATGAGGTGAAAGTGTCATGTTCAAGAGTGACTTTCTACCATAAAGAGTTTTCCCCATTTTCCAACTTTCCCCAGTCATTGCTGACCAATAGCTCTTTATTTTTAATCAAGCTTGAGTAGGATAACATATTCTTGTTGTATAATTCCACCCTTCGGGGGAATCCATTTCTATTTGATGCTTTAATGAGTCTAGTGAAGGTGAAACTCGATCTTGTCTAGATGGACAAGTTTGCCACTATTCGATGTTTTTAACTAGTTTAACGATAAAGATAACTTGGTCCTTTTCATGTTTAGAGAGTTTTAAAAGAGATGAAAATGAAACTCCACAAGTTCTTTTTCGTAAAATTAATCTCTCAAGTCCAAAAAAGTGTAAAATAATACAAGAGAGGTATCATTTCCAATCTATTAACGAGCTGGAAAGGACAAGCGCTTGGCAATCTTTTCATGTTTAGAGAGTCTGAAAAGAGCTGAAAGAGGACTCCAAGGGGGTTTCTTTTTCATTTTTAACAAAGCTCGAAAAAGAGATAAAAGTTTGCTTTGTGGTCAAAGATGTTCAATTTACATTTGAGCACATCAAATTATGCATTTCAGCTGTTAAGTCTGCTCAAAATACCATCAAAATAGATTAAAAATACCTGTTTCATGGATAGAATGAATAAAAAATAATGTTTAATCGATTAATGTGCAAGAAATAAACATAAAAACAAGTTTTACCATTCATTTTTTCCATTTCACATTTACCCTTTGATTTTGGTGATTGCGGAGGATTCAATGGACTATTCCTCATGCCGTCCAGACCAAGTAGGAGCTATCTCTATTCTCTTTCATTTCATTCCATTCATTTTCAATTTCAAGAAAAAAATTTGAGTTTTTGAGGCCCCTAGAGTTTCAATTTTGAACTCGGGGATAAGTGCACCCTTTCAACATCAAAAGGTACACTGCATTGCATACACACAGAAGGCTGCATGAATTGTAGCGTACTGTCTCTAAGGCAGGGGTGTGTTGGGTGCAAAACCCAAATTTACATAGCTATTTTCTCCCAAATTTTGCTCTATTTTTGTAAGAAATGGAGCCTAATTTGTCTAATGGTTGTATTGCAGATATTCATCGGATGAAAACAGTGATTATTGTGGAGCGTTTGAAAGGTATGCTTTTTGAATAGTAATCTAGTGGTTTTCTAATAAGTTTCCTAACCTTTTCTGCATTTAAAGTGTAAAGAATAAAAGGATTTTGATAAATTGTGTGAAAATGGACAAACGAAGCTCAATCACCAATAATCGATGTTTTCTATGCAGAAGGACGCGGAAACAGGGGATCATCAAGCAGAAACAGGAAGTAAAAGGGAAGCAACTGATGTCCCCTCGCTAGGAAACCGGATGCGGACGCGATCAAGCAAAATTAGAGCCGAATGATCCAGGGAAAAGAACGTGGACGCCAAGACGGAGAACGTAAGAAAGGAATGAGAAGAACTGAATGATTAGCGAATCCCTCAGGATCTCTGA